>JAVYIG010010319.1:0-70182 GCA_035222895.1 Strongylocentrotus droebachiensis
AACCGTGCAGATAAACTAGAGAAAGGCCAAGGTGGTGTCATTAGTTGACTCTTTTGTTTTCGGCATATAAAAGTATTAATGACTGCTTTAATATTCGAGAAATAGTTGTTTTTATACGCTCTCGGGAAGGTTACAATTGGGCTATTGCCCTCGGCACGCCTCGGGCAATAGCACAATTCTAACCTTCCCTTGAGCGTATAAAAACAACTATTTCTCTCAAAGCAGTCATTAATACTATATTATGTGTTATTAATTTTGTTTGTAAACTTTTGTAATTCGGCTAAACGTCGCGATGAAAGTTTTATTTGAAATAAACCATTTTGAATTGAATGAATTGAATGAAATAGCTTAGGGGCAGTTGAAACGGAGCTTGAGGCAAAGAATCTCTGTGACTATCTGTCTTCAGAATACAAAATGAAAATGCACATATGTACACCCCCCAAAAAGGCATATATTCTGAATAATTGGCTATCTTGGCCTCTTAGTGTTTCAAATGCATCTGTTAATGGTCCTGAAATTTTGACTACTTCTAGGCAAAATCAGAAGGGGAAAACAAAATTGTTATCATGAAATATGTTTGTTTCAATGGGTTTGAAAGATGTGTAACAATCAGATGTGATTACTTATATCTGGGACCAACATTTAACATCACCATCCAAAAGACGCTACTTGGTTTTGGACCAGGGTCTGTCTGGCGAAGGCAAAGCCAGAGCTAACCACACTACTGATAATAATACTGCTAGACTAACTCACATCTCAATGCTCGGAACCCTGATATTTAAAGGGATTGGGTATGTTTGTCTCAGATTCTGAAACAAAATCCTGGATTTAGCTTGTACTGCAATGATAATTATAAACCTTTAGGTCAGTCAGGAACCCCATGACTTTTACAAGCCGATCGTCTGTCTGATTATCAAGATATTTATGATTTGAAATCGAAATTTCAAAATTTGTCTTCCTAACATTTTTATAACACTACAGTCTATTGGGGAAAATGAGTATGGTAAAGCCAGTCACTCAAAGATTTTTACTTTTTTGAGGCACTTGATGATTTGAAGCGCAATCTGATTAGAGCTTCAGTATTACACTATATCACAGACACTAATAACACATAGGGTCATGCATCTCAGATTTAACATTGTTAAACAATGACTTAAATGTATATTTTAAATTGTTCTGTTTTATCTGTCTTTTCATCTGATCATTAGGCTGTAGAGACTCTAGAGGTCAACCAAACCCTCAATGAACTCTGCATTGGTCTCCTGGAATCCGTCCTGCTCAAGTTCAGGTCAGCTGGAGACAAGAATGCAGTCCATGCCATGTTGATCACAGGAGCTAAGCTTTTGGCATTATATTCAAGGTAATTTTGATTTGTATTTTTTATGTCTTCGCCACCGAGTTGTCTGCCCGCTCTTTGCTATCACGATAAGTTGAGAACCGCTTCACGGATTTACCTGATCTTGGATTAAAACATGCATATGTGTGAACATGCAAGGATGAAAGTGGTCAGAGGTCGCAGAGCCTTGAAAGTGTTTTTTTCTTAATGCCAGAAAATATCTCAAACCAAACTTGGATCAAGTATGTATGAGCTTGCATGGATGAACTGAAAAGACTTTGGGTGTATAAGGTGTAAAGGTCAAAGGTCACATGGTCATAAATGTGTTAACCCTATCAGTGTGCAGTGCATGTGATTTTCAGTAAAAAAATTGTCAGATTTCTTGTAATATTTGGGTGATTCTATAAATCATAGTATTCAGCAATACCTGTGTACTATATAATCAACCTTTCCAAATATTTTAACTTCTTGACAGTTTCTTTCACATTGCAGTTGCATGTGACCAGGGGGTGTTTCACTAAACTTTTCATCAGTGACAAATGATAGTTTTTGTTATAAGCTACTGAAATCCTTGCTTTTGATTGGTTATCAGCAGATTTGTCACTAATTTTTGTGATTTGTCATTGAAAAAAGGCTTTGTGAAATGCCCCCCAGTACTCCACTTTATCTTACAGTCAGGCTCAGTTGAGTCTGCTTTCAAGTAATGCAAGATCTGACAATTAAGCCTTCAAGTATCATCACCTTGCATTTCAGTCGCAATGCAGCCGAGCTCCACCCATCCGATGTCCTCCTGATCATCAATCTAGCCCGGTCACTCTACCCCGCCCCCAAGGGCCCACTGCAGGAGATGCAGGACGAGGCCCCGTCTCAGAGAGGAGGAGGAGGAGGGGCAGGAGGGGCAGGAGGAGGGGGAGGATCAGACTGGGAGAACAGGCAGTCAGGGGTCTTCAGCGATGGGGAGTTTCTCAGTGCTGGAGAGGGAGGAGGGTCAGATGGGGTAAGTTTGAGAAAGTTACTAGCTAAGAATTTTAGGGGAAAATGAGGTGGTGTTGGTGCTCAGTGATGTTTCTGCTAGGCCATGACACCATTTATGTCAAATTCCATTCATCAAGATGATCAGATTTTGTACATGTCGTATGCCATTCTCTTTATTTCCTCTCCCTTAAATTCTGTTACTTTAAAGTGCCAAATATTACCTCAATTTATTAGAATTCTATCTTTCATATTAAAGCCCCATTGCACTACTTGTAGCTACTTGCTCCCTCTCTATAGAAACAACCCCTAAGCGGTGCCCGTTGGTCCCCCATGATCCTCTTCTTCTTATGTCAATTGAGAGCTAAGTTGATGAGATAACCACCTGTCAGTGACCACGCTGGGTGGTCTAATTCTTCCTGGCCAAACTAGTACAGACGAGCTTTAGGTCCAATGAATGAAGAATTTCCAGATTATCAGCCTTCTTTTCCTTTTTAGTCACAATACTACAGTCCAGCCAACACGCACGAAGACCGTAGCCCCCTACCATCAGATGACCCAGAGGAAGACAAATCAGATGTCAGTTCCAATCCTCCCCAACCTGAACGTCAGCCAATGTCAGAGGGAGAGCAGCAAGGGTCAACCATGTCCACAAGGTCGAAGGGGTCAGGTGAAGGTCAGAGGTCAGAAGACATGAGTACATCAGGAGATTCTCATATGGAGAGTTGGTGCGACCTGGCGGGGGGTCATGGGGCGGACACAGCCAGCATACCTTCCATCGACCACACCCTAGGTGGGCGTGTCCCTGAACCCCCAAGCTCAAAGACCATCTGGTATACTCCAATTGAAGTAAGTCCAATCCGGCAACAAACTTAGACTGTGTCAATTGACATAAAACGAGTAGGGATATATAAAGGCTAAATTTCTTTTAAAAATCTGTACTAAATAACTGTACAATCAAAACTGTGCCACAGATATATAAAAGGGGAAAGAACTCCTTCCCTCTTTGATTCACAAACATATTAGTAGGCATTAATTTATTGGGGGGGGGGGGGGACATATGTCTATTCAATGAACATGGTTTGTGGTAAATTTGTGATAACATTCTGTCACCTTACTTTTTTCTTGTATCAGTGATCCATTAACAGTGGTGCTATTTTAGGTTATCCCAGTTGGATTTTTTGTTTAAATATCAAGGAAAACAAAATCATTTAAAGAATTTCCTGACTCCTTTTCTCCTATTTTCTGACATCCTAAATGTTTATCTTTTTAAAATGCTTGCTCTTGTTTAGTTCAATAAAAATAAAAATAAATGAGCAAAATTGAATTCTGAAGATCTCATCATATTAAAGCATCCTCCCTTCATGCATTTACCAAACAAGGGACCAAAACCTCACGATGCAGACACCAGTAGCACATCGACCCTCAACTCGGATCACCCGTCAACTCCAACCAAATCAGCCGTACCAACCCAAAACAGCACCCCAGGCAATCAGCCTCAGACGACATCCTCATCCTCATCCCAGGCCTCTGCAAGTCGCCACTCCACTACATCTCCATCTCCAAAGGCGACCAGGAGGAGTAGAAGAGAGAAGAGAGGAGGAGGGACGCTGGAAGATGCTGCTCAGATGACAGTATTCCTTCAACAGTCTTGCCCATGTAGCCCACACGTTCTCCATGTTGTGCGACTCTTACCGAGCATCATCTTAGTAGTGGTGACAGAGGTTAGTACAGTGAAACCTGTCTATAAAGACCACCCAAGGGAGGCAACAAAGTGGCCTTTATAGGCAGGTGTTCTTTAAGTACTGGTGCCTATAGTGCATGTTTCAAAGAGAAGGGATTTTCAAAGGAAAAAAAAAAGTGATCTTTATAGATAGATGGTCTTTGTAGACAGGTGGTCACTAAAGCAGGTTTAATTGTACGATAGGGCAAGAGCCCTCGTTTGGCTAAGCCTAATAATGAAGCTGATTGATGTCAGTTTTGAGGGAACAATCACTGCTTAAATAAGCACCTGGGTGATCTCTTGAATGCCATTAAAAAATTACAATTACCAATTTGATTGTTCTTGTATCAGGTTACTTACTTGGTCAGTTACTGCCTTCTGCCTTAAATGATTATCTCTTAGATGCCATTTCAAAGAAAAAAAATTCTATGAATTGACTGATTTGAGCTATGTTCTCATGGTACGGTGACCATCATAATTTTAAACTTTAAGTTTGAGAATTCTTGAAGCTATTAACAACGATCCACTTACAACAACCAGTTTTCACATTGGACCGAAACGATGTATTTCAAAGTTTTAACTACAAGCCAGGAAAGGCTTTACCGGTATATAAAAATGCAAGCTGATGTAACCTCAAAGTTAGTACCGGTAATACGTCCATACGAAACATAACGTTGAGTGAGGACTTCCTGCTGTCGATAAATCGCTCTAACCTAAAGATCACTTATGGTTTATGACTTCAAGTAAACTCCCAGTTTCATAACCACAAGTGCGTCCACATGGTCCCAAACCAAAAGATACCTTTAAAGTTTAAAACATGACCTAAACTTTTAAGTTAATGCACTTTCATTTGAACCTAATTAACATTTTTGTTTAAATCAGGTCAACAATCAGGTCGCGACCTGGGTCAGTCACTGCTTGAAGCGTCTGAGTGACCTCTTGAATGCCATCTCTAGGACGGAGACCAGTGAGGCACTCCATAGACAGAGCAGTGTTGGTAAACTGGATGCGGATCTCAAGCAGCTTGGCAATGCCGTCAAGAAATCAAGGGTAAATTGCTGTTTGGTTACCAGATATACCAGGGGGGTGTCTCACACAACTTGTCATCAGTGACAAATGACAGTTTTTTTTATAAGCTACTAAAATCCTTGCTTCTGATTGGTTATCAGCAGATTTGTCACTGATCTTTGTCATTTGTCATTGAAAAACGGCTTTGTTAAATGCCCCCAGATTGTGTTCTGATGTGTCAAATTTGTATGTTAGGAAATAGCAATTAATCACCCAAAGCCATCCTGTTGGGTTCGGTAAATTGATTTACACTGCAGCTGTACTGCACTTTTGAAGCAGGGCTCAGTGCCCTACATTGAGAAAGATATAGAAGAGAAGTTTTACATAAGGAGCACAGTTTTTGTTGCCCCCAGCACCCCATCCTAGCTTTTCCCTTGCTGAAAATGTGCTAGAGTCTGTCATTCAATGATGATTTAATGATGGCAAGTAAATTTTCGCAGAAAAAATGACATGCCGAGAAAGGTCAAGACGACATACAAGTAATATCTGATAATAAATCTCTGCATTCAGACTCTGACAACTTTCTACAGTGCGTCCCAGAAAAAACGAAACCGAGAAGTATCGATGTTTTATCTTAACTTAATCACAACCATAATTAATGAATGATACATATTTGGAAAGCTTAGAGTCTCCTCTTTCAGTTGATGCTACTCACTTGATGCATATTTCACGCATGAGTGATTAAAAGCAATTTGAAGGAAGGAAACCAAAAAGTAATTTGGCGGGCGGTATCTGAATTTCAAAGAGAAATTCATATTTCTAGAAAGTTCATTTTCTGCTCTTTCATATGATACCTCAATCAAGAAAAATGAGCCTGGAATAACAAAGTTCTGTTTGTTTAAAGTAGCCCTTACATTTTCATAAATTTAACAAACGAATTCGTTTTCACTGGGTGCCTGCCGTAGCAAAAAGCAGATTTGACAAAAGACTTAACTCCGTTTCGTTGACAACCAGCCATGCATGAAGACTCTCGTCTACGGCTGATTGTCAACGAAACGGAGTTAAGTCTTTTGTCAAATCTGCTTTTTGCTACGGCAGGCACCCAGTGAAAACGAATTCATTTGTTAAAATTATGAAAATGTAAGGGCTACTTTAAACAAACAGAACTTTGTCATTCCTTGCTCATTTTTCCTGATTGAGGTGTCATTTGAAAGGGCAGAAACTCAACTTTTTAGAAATGTGAAATTTTCTACGAAAATTCAGATACCGCCCGCCAAATGTCTTTTTGGTTTCATTCCTTCAAATTGCTTTTAATCACTCATGCGTGAAATATGCATTATCTGAGTAGCATCACATGAAAGAGGAGACTCTAAGCTTTCCAAATATGTATCATTCATTAATTATAGTTGTGATTAAGTTATGAAAGAACATCGATACTTCTCGGTTTCGTTTTTTCTGGGACGCACTGTATATCAGGCTTTATCAGGCTTCATATTGTACATAGCATATGAGGCTCCAACATGTTTGGGTCTCCTTTCAGGCTCATCTGGAGAAACCAACTGGTATTAAACTTTTTTTTTTTGGAACAACTGCAGAATAGCCCACCCCAAAAGTGTCACTATAAAGTCTGATGTTTGGGGCATTCTGCAATTAAGCCACATTTCTAGCAATAAATAAAAAAGGTTTTGCAGAAATTAATTTATACTCTTGAACATACAGCACAATTTTAAATCAAGATTAGTTTTCAAATTCAAATGTACAGTAAAACCTGCTTTAGTGACCACCTGTCTACAACAAGCACATTTTTTGTTTCCCTTGAAAATGGTTTCTCATTGAAACATGTACTAAAGGAGCTTGTCTACAAAGACCACTTTTTGTGTTTCCCTTGGGCGGTCGCTATAGATAGGTTTGACTGTATAATGGTTTATATTTTGTTTTGTTTTTGTCCATGCAGATCCAAGGTGTTCAGCAGGTTCACACAGAACTTATCAAGCAGTGGATGATCGCTAAGGGGTGTGGCTTGACGACAAACCAAGGCTCCAGTGCTAATATGCCACCAAGGTAAAGTACAGTTTACTCTGGAAAATGTCATGGCATGTAAATTTTGTTCCAAAAAATGTGCCTCAACCAATCAACTTTATAACTGCAGCAGGCATGTCCTGGGGAGTGTTTAACAAAGACTAAGATCAACTTTAAGTTGGACTTAACTATGGCAGGCCATTCATGCCACTGGTTGCTCTCACCATTGGTCTCTCAATTATGATCTTTAGATAATATTTTTTCTTTCAATAATGAATTATCAAAAAATATAAGTTCTGTAGATTTGTGACCATGATCTGTATGTCCTTTGAGAGACTAATGTCAGTAAATGGTGAGAGAAAATAGTGGCATGAACGGCCTGCCATAGACAAGTCCAACTTAAAGTCAATCTTAATCTTTGTGAAACACTCCCCATGAGTATGAAAATGTTTCAGGAATACTTTAAAATTACATTTGTTTATGTCTTAGAATACTCTCAATCATCCAGGCAGTAGATTAATAGGGTGAATTCACAATTAACAGCGCCCAGATCGTCAAGCCACACTAATACAGGCCAATTTTACAGCTCTCGGGTAGAAATATTTCAGCAATTGCAGCACAGCAAAATGCTAGCCTCCGTTTGCAATGATCACAGTGGTCCAAACTTTGTAATAATTTCAATGAGATTGATTGTTCTGTATCAACACGAATTTTCATATTGAATTTTGATGTAAAAGTCCTCCAATCAATTGATTCTGACTGAAAATTTGGCCTGATTTTGATCCAAAAATCAAAAGAAAAGTCATTTGGGGCCAAAAAGTGACTTAAGTGACCATTTTGTTGTTGATTGGGGTCAATTTGACCACTTTTTCTAGCATTAAGACACATTTTTAGATAGAATAGGCACATCAAAGCTCTTCAAAATTTCCCCACCAAAAATTCTGATTAATCTCCTACCTATTATAACAATGCTGCATCTGATATTTTGGTTGACTTTTCCCATAATGCATCACGTGAATTTGACTTTTAAAAACGCTGGTGTCGCTAGATCATAGATGGCGCTGGGAATTGTGAATCAACCCTATTGTTATAAGCAAGTCAATTGGAGGTACTTTGTTTTAGCTTGCGACGTTTCACGTCCACTCCTGAATGCTTCATCAGGCCAACTGGAATGCGGTGGCGAATGCATGTTCAAAAGTCATCTTTTAATAACAGATTCTTAAAGCCCCACTGCACTACTTGGAGCTACATGTACTTATGCCTCTATGCAGCCAACAATTGATCCCCCATGATCCTCTTTTTCTTATGTTAATTGAGAGCTGATTTGATGAGATAACCACCTGTCAGTTACCTTGCAGGGAGGTCTAATCCCTCCTGGCCAAACTAGTGCAGACAGGCTTTAAAAGACTGGTGTCACTCGATGGCGCTGGGAATTGTAAATCAACCATATTGTTATAAACAAGTCAGTTTTAGCTTGCAGCGTTTCACGTCCACTCCTGAATGGTTCATCAGGCCAACTGGACTGCAGTGGCGAATGCATGTTCAATGTCATCTTCTAATCATAGATTCTTAATGGGCAATGTGCCGTCTTCTTCTCTATCGATAATACAGACTGGAATCCATCCTCTCCGAAATGAACAAGACCCTCAAGAGCATCTTCACGCGCTGCTACATCCTGCGCAACGCCCCCCTGGTGCGCGCCCCTTCCCGCTACCTACCAGTCATCGGGGATGTGCGGGTATCCCTCATAGAATCACTGACCCTTTACCACGACTACCTGGCGGTCCGGGCGGAGCGCAACATCACCATGACCAACTACCTGGAGGACTTTCCCGGCCTGGTGCACTTCGTCCATGTGAACAGGACCACGGATCAGGTGTTGGCGCCCTCTATCAATTTCAGCTGTGAATCAGAGCATGTGGGTGGCCAGAAAAAGCTTCTCCAAGAGAAGGTGAGTAGATAAGTTGAAGTTAGAAAAGCCCAACTATACTTTTTCAATTCAATTCAATTCAATTCTTAATTGAAACAGTATAAAACAATTTACAATGAAAATATACAATAAACAATAAAATGGTTAGGACCCCTTAGAAGCAGAAATCTGCTTGTAATCAGGGCCCTGTAACAAACAATAACAGGATAATGAACATAATGAACAAACAGTCTTAATTTCTTAGAAATATATGTTGTAAGAAAGTTTCCTTTCACGAAAAGATAGAAATGATTGAGGACAAACAAATGCATCAATCACAACAAAGGATATCATTTTGAACAATTCCACCATCAATTAATCTAATTTCTGAATTGGACAATTCAGTAGTGATTAACATTCAGTCTTTGTCTGTAAATCTGTGAGTACCATTCACAGTTTTCAAAGATCTTGTTAGAAAACACAATCCTTTGATAAGTTCAGTAAAATGGGTAAAGGCAGAATAATCAGTGAGTACGGTATTTACTTTTCCTATCAGGTTTGGGGCATGGTAGAAGAGTGTCATGAGAAACTGCAGCAAGGCTATGTGATGGAGACAGTTCGAGAGGGAGACTTCACACTCTCCTATCTCCTATACTTTGAAGACCCAAGCGTAAGTTTCACCTTGTTTACTATATGAGGAGGCGCGATAGCTTAGTCGGTAGAGCAGTAATGAGTAGTCTCGTAATCCGGTGACCCGTGTTCAAAACCAAGGCGATGCGCTAGTGCCCTTTGGTAAGGCATTAATCCTCATTACCAGGTCCCTCGGAGAGGACCTAAAGTCGTCGGCCCGTCTGGTTGCTTACTTACAAGCATTTATGCTTTCTTAGCAGTCAGTTAAAATAACCACCACCACCACAATATATAGTTTTGAGTTCTTGGTACAACAGAATACCAATAATAAATTGTGCATGATATTTTTAAATTAAGTCTTATCTTTGTCAGATAACAATTTCTGTCTGTCTGATTTCATTTTGTTTTTTTTGGGTCTGAATAAGAGTGGGGTCTACTCCTATACCTTTTGTTGTTACGACCATTCCCCATTTTTATGAGGTGCTTGGTAGAATGGCAGAAATGAAGGTACTGCAATAGGACGTACAGCTCTAGAAATGTACTTGTTGAAGTTTTGACCTCACTATGCCTACTTGTAGATCTACATCAATTCATTGTCAGTAAAATCTGATAATTTCCCTTTTTATCCACCAAAGCTTGATTTCCCCATGCCTTTGCCCAGGTAATGTGATTTGTATCATATTGTGTGCATTTCACAAAATCTATATGAACTTTGAAGAATTTATATTATTTTGTATGCCTCCGCCACCGAAGGTGGTGCCGGAGGCATCATGTTTTTGGGTTGTCCGTCCGTACGTCCGTCCCGTTTGACCGTTATCACAATATCTCAAGAACCATTTGAGATTTAAACTTCAAACTTAAGGATAGTATGTATCACCATAGGAAGACGATCTGATTAGATTTTGGAGCACGTATGTCAAAGGTCAAGGGTCACAGAGGTCAACTTATGAAATTCCATACATTGAGATTGTTATCATGATATCTCAAGAACCACTGGAGATTTAAACTTCAAACTTAGTGATAGTGTGTATCACTATAGGAAAACAATCTGATTACATTTTGGAGCACGTAGGTCAAAGGTCAAGGGTCATAGAGGTCAACTTATGAAATTCCATACATTGAGATTGTTATCATGATATCTCAAGAACCACTGGAGATGTAAAAACTTCAAACTTAAGGATAGTATATATCACCATAGGAAGACGATCTGATTAGATTTTGGAGCATGAAGGTCAAAGGTCAAGGGTCACAGAGGTCAACTTATGAAATTCCATACATTGAGATTGTTATCATAATATCTCAAGAACCACTGGAGATTTAAACTTCAAACTTAATGATAGTGTGTATCACCATAAGACAAAAATGATTTGTCAGATGCACTGCATGTGTACTCAACGAACGCATTAACAATGCTATGCATACATATTTCCGTGATCAAGCAGATAAGCAGAAAGCACATGCATCTATGACCCCGTTCTCACTCACTTTGAGAGCGCTCCAAGTTAGACCGCTCCAGACCGCTCCAGAGGAACGGGTCTTGCGGAACGGTTTGCGAGCGTTCATACTCTGAGCAGTTTTTATGGCTCAAACCGCTCCACGAGTCAAAGTGGTCTTGTTGCTATGGCAGCTCAGGTAGGCGGGTCAATTTTTTCGCGCGCGGAATCCAAACCGTATGTACAGTACTACATGTTTCGCACGCAACGTCACTAGCTCACTTCCGCTCAAAGTATGCTTTCCGTTCACATTGCACGTTAGAGCGCTCTGGAGCGCTCTTAATAAGACCCGCTCCTCAAGACCACCTCGGAAGGTGGACTTCTGGAGCGGTCCAGAAGTCCGCTTCCTGGACCACTTTGAGCGTTCTCACTCACCTAAGAACCGCTCCTGAGGAGCGGGTCTTAGTTAGAGCGCTCCAGAGCGCTCCAACGAAGTGAGTGAGAACGGGGTCTATGAAAGAAACAAATGGGAAGCATGACATACATGTACTAGCAGAGAAGTGTAGAAAGGAATCCGCTGACCAAACCACTCCTTTAAAATCACAAGAAAAACAAAAGGAGAAAATGAGAAAAGCTTTATATCGATCAAGAAAACCCGATAATGTTAGGAGAAAATATGCAGAAAAGGACAAGGAAAGAAAAGCTTTTTCTAGATCAAGAAAACCTGATGATGTTAAAGAAAGAGATGCAGAAAAGGAAAGAAAGCGATTAGCATCTTTACGTCACAAGCAAACTGATAGCACAAAGGTTGATGAAAAACAAAAGGACAAGGAAAGAAAAACTTCTTCTCGATCACGAAAACCTGATGATGTTAAGGAAAAAGATGCAGAAAAGGACAAGGAAAGAAAAGCTTCTTCGAGATCAAGAAAACCCGATGATGTAAAGAAAATAGAAGCAGAAAAGGTCATGCGGCTCATTATGTATGCAAAAATAGCTTGTGATCGTATTATCATTAGAACAGATTGATGGATTCCTGCCAAACTTAGATCATTTATGTATCTTGCAGAGCCAATGAATGGTTCATAAGATCAAAGGTCATGGGCTCATTATGTATGCAAAAATAGCTTGTGGACGCATTCTCATTAGAACTGACAGATGGATTACTATTTAACTCAGGAAATCTTGCAGAGCCAATGAACTGAGTAGATTTTAGGGTCATGAGGTCAAAGATCAAAGGGTCATATATGTATATGAGAAATTGCTTGTAATCACGATATTCTGAGAACATGTTAATGGATTACAATTGAACTTGAATTTGAAAAATTTCTTCTGTTTCGGTTTGTAAAATTGCTCTATGACAGAGGCATCATTTTCGACTGCGCGCAGTCAAATTCCATCTAGATTAAATATTGTATATTCATTATCGTTGATTTTTTATATAAATAGTTTATACAAATTCACAGTTTTTCATGATTTACCGGTTGCTGAAATAAATTACTCTCTTTAGTGCATCCACACATATTATCAATATAACTTGGATACTGGTGTGAGGAAATAAGATTTTTAGGGGAAAAATTGGAAATTTATATTATCAATATGAAGAAAACTATTAGTGGATAGTGGGGCAATGACGTCACAGACTCATGAGTGAGTTGCCAATTTGTCTTGTGATTTTCAAAGTTTTTCATGTCATAAAAAGTTCATAACTTTCTTATCAGTTATCAAATTTTGTTCTAATTTTCTGATTGGTTTGTCTGCTCCTATTGAAAGTAAGTTATTGTTGGAGTGGACTTGTCCTATCAGTACAGGGGTCACCCGGTTCCCATAGGCAGTGGGTTAACAATGAAATTATTTGCTTCCATTCCTTAGGGTCTCCTTGTGTTCAACAGAGGGCTCCCCAGGAATACGAGGAGTCCGATACCTGGTATACTAGCCGGAAAGTATTTCAGGTAAATATCACTTCATGTACAGGCAACCTGTCTATAGCGACCGCCCAAGGGAAACACAAAACATGGTCTTTGTAGACAGGTTCCTTTAGAACATGTTTCAATGAGAAACCATTTTAAAGGGAAACCAAAAATGTGGTCCTTGTGGACAGGTGGTCTTTGTAGACAGGTGGTCACTATTAAGCAGGTTTGACTGCAGTTGGAATAAAAACACTCACAGATGGCTTTGGTTAAAGGGATCCAGTATCTTTGCCTCAGATTCTAAACGAAAAAAAAATGGATTTAGCTCATGCTGCAATCATAATTATAAACTTTTAAGTCAGTCAGGAGTCCCATGACTTTAACAAGCCAATCGCCTGTCTGATTATCAAGCTATTTATGATAGGGAAACGGTTTCATTTCCTAACAGTTTTTATTACCCTACAGGTTATTGGGGAAAATGAGTATGGTAAAACCAGTCACTGAAAGATTTTTACTATTATGAGGCACTCCATGATCATTTTAAAGCGCAATTTTTTTAGGGCTTCAATATTACACCATATCACAGACATTGCTAACACGTAGGGCCATGCATCTCAGATTTAACATTGTTAAACTATGCCTTTAAGTACAACTTTTTCAAACATTTTGCTTTGATGATATGATTCACTTGCTGTCTACCATAAGGCTGTTACTGCCATTTAATACAGTACATAACTCTTACTGCCTTGCAGACAGCTGCAAAATTAGTGCAGAGGATGATCAATAAAGATACAAATACAGTTGAAGCTCATTCAAACAAACTCCTCCGGTACAGGGACATAACCTCTTCTCTTTTCTCAACCACTTGTTATATCAGGACCAAAACAGTAGAATACAGAGAAAGTAGGACGAACAAAATGTTCTTGTTTTAATATGATAGTTTGTTTTTCATGTAATGTAGTATATCATTCTATGTACTTTTATACTTCGGTTAAAAAAGTTTAAAAAGTGAATATATACATATATTTTTTCATACTTTCTGTAATAATATATGTAATGCCTTCGTTTATCTTTCTGTTGGAAATGAAATAAATATGAATCGAATTGAAAATAATAGTGGGTTCTTGTATAGCGCTCATGTCTGTCAGACTTGACACTCTTGGCACTCCCGACTATTATCCTGGCTTTAGCACGGCTGCCATTACTTAATTTGAATTGAATTGAAGTTCTAAAACTTAGAGTATTCAATGCTCATTGAAAAGAGTATTTGCTTTGTGAATAATATGTGATTTGTGAGTTTATATATATGTATATATAAGTATATGTTATAAACTATTGTGTCATTCCCACTTTGTTTATACAGAGAAGTTGTGAGCCACGCCTTTCCTGGGTTGTCTGGGGTGACGTGCTATGAGCTGTTCTGCATCCATCTCTCGGTGGTGCCCTCACCGATGATAGCCAATCATGTCCGTAGGTTGAGGATCATGCTGCGTTCGGGGGATGCAATCACTCCAGTGAATCTCCTCTAGTACAGCTACGATGTCTACAGCGCTGTAATGCTCCCCAGGGAGTGGAAAATGTGCATACATTGTGTTGCGGGTAAGCCTGAATCCGATGACCGGGGTAATAATATGTGCTGCGCCTAGAAACAAAGTATTAGGGGCATTATAATTGTGAGCTATTATTATTATTATTATTAAAGATATTACCCCGGTCATTCGACTCAGCTTGGTGTAAACACACAGGGTACATGTAAGTACTTTCTCGGTTCAGTAGAGAGTATTCTAGATCTTTTTTTAAAGAGATGCTCACAATGCTGAACAGACCACATGACTCAAATCCAACCTGGTAATCATTGAACACCTGGGCGAAGAGAGGCATTGAGGGCATAAAGTACTCTCTGAAGAAAAAAAAGTGAATTTTCACTCTATTTTCACTTTCTTGGGAGTGACGTCCGTGATCACTTGTTTAGGAGTGAATATCAATTGATTTTCGAGTGCTCCTAAGAAGAAAAGATTGAATGTGCACTCTATTTTCACTACATTTTCACTCTCCAGAGGAGTGACATCCGTGATCACTCAATTTTTTTTTAGAGAGTACCATGCCAGTGATTGAAGACATCATCAATAGTGATCTGTCAGTTTTTATGACAGGTTCATTGACCCAATCAGAATTCTATATCAAGTGTCTCTCCAAGTACCTCGGTCTTGAGCCATCCGTTTCAGCATTTCATATCATGTTGCTCCACATTCTGCAATTAAATCATCTTACATCTCGAAAGCCTTTACAAGATCTTCCCCTCATCTTCTTTCCATGTAGACGACCTTCTATGACTCTGATCATCAATTGACATGACCTTCATGTACTCAGTCAAGTGTTTAAAAAAAACTATCAAGGGATTTAGTTCCAAGAGGTAAGATTATGTTAGGCTTAGGTAGGATAAGAGTACCGAAGCTGTGACATCATCAAAATCTATTTTGAGACTTTCTTCATTTTTTCTTCATTTTCCGAAAGAGCATAAAAAATAGTGTCCAAATGTCGAAAACCAATTGAATATGTTAAGTATTGGCTGAGATATGACCATCTGAATAAATAGATTTCCTATAGGAACTCGGTGTTATATTGCTCTGGCTCATAATGTTATGAACCAGAGCAATATAACACTGAGCTCCTATAGGAAATCTATTTATTCAGATGGTCATATCTCAGCCAATACGTAATATATTCAATTGGTTTTCGACATTTGGACATTATTTTTGATGCTCCTTCGGAAAATGAAGAAAAAAATTGAGAAATGCCAAAAAGAGATTTGTTGATGACGTCACACTTCACCACTCTATAGAGGCCAGGATAAGCTAGAGCTTGGAAAATAATACTCTCAGTGCAAAATCAGTGCAACTTGTGAAATTAGTCTATCTATATGCGGAGGTGACGTGATGTGCTAAACAAATAAAGGGGAACAGATGCAAGAGTTTGTTTTGCTCTAAATGTTTGGTGTTTCTTGCCACTATACACTAATCAAATATTAGCCTTACATGCAACTTTCATTAGTTCATATTGACGTAGAGTTGAGCTTGGGTGTCATTCCAAGTTCTCTTGCTTTGATTATTTAGAACCAGAACAAATGTGCACAAGCGTACTTAAGCTTACAATCTCATGACACAGTGCAATTTTGTTAGTATATTTTCAAGTACTTATCAATCATGTAATTTGCTGCAGATTATATTCACCAAAGCTTAGCATATGAATGAATTAATGGATTATGAAATGAATTTTAAATTGTGTTTTTAATCTCACATGTTGTCTCTTTGTATATCTTGATTTTATTTTTGGAAATGCAATTCTTTTACATTTTTACTTTTACTTTTAATTAGCGCATCAATTTTCATCATTTTGTATGGGAATAGGCAATATATATGGTGCTAATCTTCTGTTCTGTATTTCAAGTAATGGTAACAATCACATTGATTTCCATGTTCATGTCATTGTGGCAGATTGATACAATAGTCTAGAGTTGTTAATAAATGTATTTAAAATTTGATGTAAAGTTACCTTTCTTTGTTGAAATAAAAGCATAATTAAAGATGCTTTTTTAAATTGAGTTTATAACATGAAATATTGTTAAGCTAAATGTACAGTGTATACCATGAAGATTGGTCACATCCAGTTCTGAAATCATTCCTTTATAAATGAAAAAGATATTCAGTGAAATTCCAATTCTCTTACAATCTTATTTCTAGGCGTTTAATCTGATAGCTGTGTGGTTGCTATTTACCTGTTAAGAGTAAATTTTGACATGGTTTTTAAATTAGAGGTCAGCAACTTGAGTCCAAACTCAGGAGAATCACTTGATTTTCTTTTGTTGCCTCAAATGAATGAATATTATATAATCTTATAGCATGATAGCTAGTAAGATATCATGATTGTATCAATATACATGTTTATCACTTGCTTTGAGATGCACTCTTAAATGTTGACAGGGCAAAATATATTTGTAGACCTTTACAATTGCACATTGCATTTGGAACTATATTCTTAAATTTCGTTAATAGTAATTAAGAATTCAACTGGGGTGAAGGTAAATCATCTTATTTTGTCAGGTTATGCATCAAGAAATTTAAACTAACATTATGACTTTCAAGAAATCTAATTACAGCATTTGCAATACCTGAATATATTGCCTTTATGAATCTTGTTCAGATTATTAAAAGGCTATTGAAGTTGTCTTGATATTGTCTAACGTGTATGTCTTGAAACCTTGAAGGTTCATTTTAAAAGACATCAGTATTAACATTATCTGGAATAATGAATTCAAACTATAAATATGTACCGGTAGGAAGGAATTCCTTGAATGGCACCAAAATTAGTAGCCCAGCTAGTGCTGGGGTGATGTTGAAGCAGCATGAGAACCTCACATGGTGGTTGTGAGAACTATGAAAGTACATGTACCCGTACCTAAATATTTATTCTTAGAATATTATTATATCAGAAAGTATGATTGGGGTTTGATATCTTAGAATGTGGACTGTTCATAGCCATGGAGTATTTTTGTTCTCACAGTGCATAAGCTTTTTGTTCTACATAAATGTGACTATGTACAAACGCACAAATGTGACTTTGTACAAACGCGCATTTGCTATTTCATTATCTACATGTACATCTTGCTAGATCTTTCATCTCATGTCTTACTTATTTGTGATCTGAGATTTGTTATAGTGATAGGTCTCCAGGCTTTATTTTGTCAAAGGTTAGGGTTAGGGTTGCAAAGGGTATTTGGTTTTTTTGGTTGAGGGTTTGGGTTAAGGTTAGAGGTGCAAATGGTTTTCGGTTTGGTTGAGGGTTTTGGTTAAGGTTAGGGATGCAAAGGGTTTTCGGTTCGGTAGAGGGTTTAGGTTAAGGTTAGGGGTGCAAAGGGTTTTCGGTTTGGTTGAGGGTTTAGGTTAAGGTTAGGGGTGCAAAGGGTTTTCAGTTTGGTTGAGGGCTTAGGTTAAGGTTAGGGGTGCAAAGGGTTTTCGGTTCGGTTGAGGGTTTTGCTTAAGGTAAGGGATGCACAGTTTTCGGTTCGGTTGAGGGTTTGGGGTTCGGGTTTTCAAAGGGTTATTGGTTTGGTAAGGGTTAGGGTTGCAAAGGGTTTTCGGTTTGGTTTAGAGTTCGAATTAGGGTAACAAAGTGTTTTTGGTTTGGTTTAGGGTTAGGGTTGCAAAGAGTTCTCGGTTTGTTTAAGGGTTAGGGTTGCAAAGGGTAATTAGTTTGGTTGAGAGTTACGGTTAGGTTTGCAAAGGGGTTGAGGGTGCAAAGAGTTTTAGGTTTGGTTTGAGTTTGGGTTAAGGTAAGGTATAGTGTAAGGTCTTGTCGAGAAATCGTTCAGCTGTTTTTGATAATATTAGGCTCTTCCATTGGACATATTCTAAACCTAATGCGGTTATTTTACTCTGTTGATTGTAGTGTATATTTTTTTTAATTGTGTATTTTTTTGATCAACGATGCAAGTTCGTATGCAATGTGCAATCAGCTATATTATATATTCATATTATTGAAAATCAATCCTTGTTGGTTGCGTTTGTGTAAGAAATGTAAATATAAAGAAAGGTTGAGATGGTTGAGAGAATTGAAGAGAAAGAAGAATGAACAAAAACCAAAGAAAATACAATACACAATTAACTATAACAATTTTTAAAAGAATGTGGTTTTGAGTGAGATGAATTTAGAGAGAAACGCACAAACTCTGTGAATAAAAAGGGACTACGTGCATGAAAATTGTATAGAAATGAGAGGAGAGAGAGAGAGAGATGAGATGATGTTTTTATTAGGGAATGAGGTGATTACGCAAATAACCTTATTTGCTAAAAGTATTTTAGAAAAGACGTCAGAAATGGGGTCTTTAAAAAAATAAATAGGTCTGTTTAAGCATGGGCCCGGCTTTCTTGGGTCCATGGTTCAAGATCATTCGAATGCACTTTACATGTATTTACGAAAAAGTACAAGTTCAAGCACGTTCAGCACATTTACATAGCACAGTTCACGTGAGGTGCCTGGGAGGGAGGGGCACCTTTCCCTCAAAAAGATTAACAAACTTTCCACATCGGGAGATTCATCATTCCCTAAATGAGGAATGGTAAATAATTTCAAACATTTGTTTTAAGAATCTGAAGGTTTGATGTTCTGAACATTCGTACCCGTAGGTTATAATTCTGAAATATGTTCGATGTCAGAATCGTAAGCTTTTGGAATAACGAGCCGTCAGAAATATGAACCTTAAAAAAGGAAACTACATTAAACACAAAACAAAAACAAAAAAATAACCAACAACTAGGTACCCAAAAATCTGAACATGAAAAGAATATGCATGTTTGTTGGGGGAAATTTTAATCAACATTAATATATTCTATATTGGATTAAATCTCACCCAACAAACGCACGTGTCCTTTCTGTTAATTTTACCAAAAATGGTTAAGTTTTTACCCAACACTTTAGAGGGTAAGTATATGGAATTCGGACCTTTGATACCGTGAGAAGAAACATATCCTTCGTGTTTTGCACCGCGGGGTACTCCCAAGCACCATTGTTCATCCGAGTTTACTCGACGGCTTGCAAGATGTTTTCATATACCTTTCTTTTGTTTACTCACTTTTTCCCAGGTATTGTTAATCAACATTGCTTGTGGAATCATGCTGGCATATAATACTGCAGCTTTCTTCTTTTTGTTGTAGCTCTGCCAATCACAGTCGCGGTCACAAAACGGTTCGTCTAATCCGCGTATTTACTCGGCATGAGATTCCAATATTTGATCGTCAAACGTTTGATAAAGAAAATCAAATTGCCATTTCATGCTGTGTCATCTTTTATTTTTCTTATACATTGTTTTGTATGTTCATTCTTTTTTCTATAGGTGAAACGAAACAATCTAAAAACATTATAAATCTTACAGATTCGGAGGAGCTCGCAAAATTGCTGACGGCTGCAGTCGAAGGAGACACTTTTGTATCTTTTCGTTTTTTCTTCACAATTGATGTTTCTATTGGTAAGCTAATATATTCATTGTAACTTTAGAAATGTAATAACTGAGCCTGCATGTTTTATACTGCAAAAGATCTAAGAGTTATAATGTATTTTGAATATTACAATAAATGTAAGCAGAAGAGACTGAGAAGAAGGGGGAGGGTCGAGGAAGAAGAACAGATGGATGAACACATACATTGTAGGAGGCGCGATAGCTCAGTTGGTAGAGCAATGGTCTCGTAATCCGGTGACCCGGGTTCGAAACCAAGGTGATGCGCTAGTGCCCTTTGGTATAAAGGTATTAATATCCTCATTACCAGGTCCCTCGGAGAGGACCTAAAGCCGTCGGCCATCTGGTTGCTTACTAACAAGCATTTATGCTTTCTTAGCATGTCAGGTAAAATAACCACCACAAAAAAAAAGATTGCAAAACAGACCGCCAAAGGAAGCCCACTTGAAAGGTTGAAATATATAGACATTTGATTTCAATGCCGGTAAGGGCCCATTTTCAAGAAGAGTGGAATCATCTCAACCATGGGTGTCGATCCCCGGGGGGGGGATGGGGATATATCCCCCCCCCCAATATTTCAGTTGGGGGGTGGCCTGTACAATCATCCCCCCAATAATTCACCATAAAATTTTGTTTATAAAAAACGAAGAGGAAAATTAATGAGAGCCCGATGCTGAGAGCAGTTAATGGTTATCACTCGCAAGATGACCATCAATATACACATTTTGCTATCTCATTTTCATAATACATATATATATATATGTATATATATATATATACAAAGTAAATGAGACAACCGTGTATGAGACAAGAATAAATTGAATTCTCGCTCATACGGCTTCATCAGGAATTGATGAATTTATTCAATTTGTTCAATCAACAGCATCATAGAAATGCAGTGCGCAGCGTTAAAAAGCAACGAGCTAATGTTAAGCGCGAAGCGCAAAAGTAGCAATCTGCAATTAATGCACATCAAACAATTCTGGACAGTGTAAACATAGATGAACTCTGTGACGAATTCGTGATTAGATCGGAGACAAGGAGAAAGATTTTCGGACATTAGTATGACTTATATAAGATCCGCATGCAAAGATTTGCGAACGAACGTTCCATACGTACTGTACATCATGTGGGGAAACTGAATTCAGACAAGGATTAATATAAAGAACAGTACAACGATAATTTAGTGAAACGGCAAAGCTTCCGTGCTTTGCGCGGGAGGGGGCAACTGAATTCAGACTAGGATCTAGAGTTATAATTAAATGAAACGTCAAAGTACACTATACAACGAATCGTCTTCTTTCCTAATAATTTAATGAAACATGAAAGCTTCCGCGCTACGCGCGGGATGGGCGAAAATGATTTCAGACGTGGATTAAGAGTAATAATTAAATGAAACATCAAAGCTTCCATCAAAGGGGGAAACTGAATTCAGACATTAGGACACGATACAACGAATCGTCTTCTTTCTCTAATAATTTAATGAAACGTGAAAGCTTTCGCGCTTCGCGCGGGATGGGCGTAAATGAATACAGACAAGGATTAAGAGTTATAATTTATTGAACCGTCAAAGCTTCCGCGCTTTGCGCGGTAAGGGGGAAACTGAATTCAAACAAGGACACGATACAACGAATCGTCTTCTTTCTCTAAAAATTTAATGAAACGTGAAAGCTTTCGCGCTTCGCGCGGGATGGGCAAAATCGAATTCTGACAAGGATTAAGAGTCATAAGTTATTGAAATGCAAAGTTTCCGCGCGGGGAAACTGAATTCAGACAAGGACACGAGACAACGAATCGTCTTCTTTCTCTATTAATTAAATGAAACGTGAAAGCTTCCGCGCTTCGCGCGGAAGGGGGGGGAGAACTTGATTCAAACAAGTATAAAGAGTCAAGAATGGTACATCGAATCGTCTTCTTTCTTTAATAATCTAATGAAACGTCAGAGCTTCTGCGCTACGCGCGGAGGAAGGGGAACTTGATTCAAACAAGGATTAAGAGTCGAGAACGGTCCAACGAATCGTCTTCTTTCTCTAATAATTTAATGAAACGTCAAAGCTTCCGCGCTTCGCGGGGGAGTGGGGAAACTGCCCCCTCCCTGCACCCAACCTCCTACAGCTAGGGAGCGCGCTCTGTAAGTGATTCTCGTGCTCACTACCGCCCCACCCTAAAATGAAATCCTGGCTACGCGCTTGGGGAGTAGGTGCAAAAGCTGCCACACGCTTCTACCTCTTGGTTGCTTTGATCCATTGCCGAAAATATTTTGGCACCTATCATCCCCCCCCCCCCCCAACCACAGATACAAATCGACACCCTTGATCTCAACGAAATATGTTTAAGGTGGTATCTCACTGAGCGACGAATGCTTGCGAACATAGCGAATTTTGGGCTTCGCCAGCCGCCAGGGCTCGTAAAAGGTTGCAAAATGTTCGTAGAAGGTTGCAGGAAAGCTCGCAAGCAGTTTTTCTTTGCGAATTTATTTTTCCGCAAACAGTTGCAAGCGTTTGCACAACAGTCGTAAGCTTTTGCAAACGATAAAAGACGGTGTCGCTAAAGTTCTTTTTGATTCGCCAATGCTAGCGACCACGTGAACATAATTAAGCATTCGCCACTCGGTGAGATACCTCGCCGCTCAGTGAGATAGGCCCTTTCTCACTGAGCGGCGAATGCTTGCGAACGTAGCGAATTTGGGGTTTCGCCAGAGTTTGTAAAATGTTGTAAAAGGTTGCAAGAAAGATCGCAAACAGTTTTCTTTGTTGTAAACAGTTTTTCTTGTCGCAAAGAAATTTTGAACATGTTCAAAATTTCTTTGCGAATTTATTTTTCCGCAAACAGTTGCAGGCGTTTGCAAAACAGTCGTTAGCGTTTGCAAAACAGTCGTAAGCCTTTGCAAACGGTTGTTAAACGGTTTTGCTCTTTGTTTTCGTCAGTTCTCTGTGTTTCGCCAAAGCTAGCGACCACGTTACCATTATGGTTCCTTTATAAAATCGACCCATTGAGTACCAGTAGTTAGCAAAAAGTCTCAAACGTTCACAAATAGTGGCAAAGGATTGGCAAATAGTTGCTAATCTTCGCAAAAGTTGTCGCTAACATTTGTTTACCGTCGCTAATAGTCGCCAACTGCCTTTCGCAAACACTTTCGGAGACATTCGCTCAAATGTTGCTAATAAATATTGTCGCTAAACGTCATTTAATGTCGCTGATTTTCGCCAACATTCGTCAGAAAAGTTGGCGAATCCAAATTCGCAACGTTCGCAAGCATTACGAACGTTACTAATTTTGAATTCGCCAACTTTTCTGACGAATGTTGGCGAAAACTCCTGATACTCTATGCGTCGATTTTATATAGGACCCGTTTGCAAAGAGCATACGATTGTTTTGCAAACGCTTGCAACTGTTTGCAGAAAAATTGAATTCGCTTATTGCGAGAAGAAAACTGTTTGCGACAATGAAAATTGTTTGCGAACTTTCTTGCAACCTTTTACGAACCTTTTGCAACACTATAGTCTCTGATTTTCGCCAACATTCGTCAGAAAAGTTGGCGAATCCAAATTCGCTACGTTCGCAAGCATTCGCCGCTCAGTGAGATAGGCCCGCCTATCTCACTGAGCGGCGAATGCTTGCGAACGTAGCGAATTTGGATTCGCCAACCTTTTTGACGAATGTTGGCGAAAATCAGCGACATTAAGTGACGTTTAGCGACAATTAGCAACATTTGAGCGAATGTCTCCGAAAGTGTTTGCGAAAGGCAGTTGGCAACTATTAGCGACTGTAAACAAATGTTAGCGACAACTTTTGCGAAGATTAGCAACTATTTGCCAATCCTTTGCCACTATTTGTGAATGTTTGAGACCTTTTGCTAACTACTGGTACTCAATGGGTCGATTTTATAAAGGAACCATATGGTAATGTGGTCGCTAGCTTTGGCGAAACACAGAGAACTGACGAAAACAAAGAGCAAAACCGTTTAACAACCGTTTGCAAAGGCTTGCAACTGTTTTGCAAACGCTTACAACTGTTTGCAAACGTTTGCGGAAAAATAAATTCGCAAAGAAAAACTGTTTACAACAAAGAAAACTGTTTGCGATCTTTCTTGCAACCTCTTACAACATTTTACAAACTCTGGCGAAACCCCAAATTCGCTACTCACTGAGCGGCAAATGCTTGCGAACGTACCGGATTTGGGGTTCGCCAGGGTTCGTAAAAGGTTGTAAAAGGTTGCAAGAAAGTTCGCAAACAGTTTTCATTGTCGTAACAGTTTTTCTCGTCGCAAAGAATATTTATTTTTCCGAAAACAGTTGCAGGCGTTTGCAAAACAGTCGTAAGCCTTTGCAAACGGTTGTAAGACGGTGTCGCTCTTTGTTTTCGTCAGTTCTCTTTGTTTCGCCAATGCTAGCGACCACGTTACCATAATGGTTCCTTTATAAACACCGACCCATTGAGTACCACTAATTAGCAAATTAAGATCTCAAACGTTCATAAATAGTGGCAAAGGATTGGCAAATAGTTGCTAATCTTCGCAAAAACTGTCGCTAACATTTGCTTGCAGTCGCTAATAGTCGTCAGAAAAGTTGGTGAATCCAAATTCGCAACGTTCGCAAGCATTCGCCGCTCAATGAGATAGGGCCTTAGCGTTCCTGACGAGTTCTTCTATGACAACGAATTTTTTTATTTCATATAAATGGATTATTAAAAGTCGAAATTAAATGTGTTTTTTTAATAATAACAAATAATAACTGCATGTTGAACAACATGGTAATATGTTTTTATGAATCTGTTTTATTGACTTGCAGAAGTTGCAGTTGACACACAACATGTATCAGCAACAAGTCTTTCGGTCCTTGCTAACATTGGCTTTGGGAATTCATGTTTGCATCGCACGTATCGACATCGTCTTTGAGAACCACACAGACGTGTACGTTGAGGAGGGACAAGAACTGGATGTGAACGTGACCCTATTAGTCTACAATGGTTCGGAGAGTACGATTATCTTTCAAAGTCTCAATGAAAATGAATTTGAAATAATTAACGCATCGACGTACAGTGTTTCCGCCGGAATGGTTTTACCTAGAGTTTACCATGTGAAAATACGCGGAAATAATCTTGGATTATCGAGTATTGTTATAATGATGGCAGGAGTAGGATCAAACGAAATGACACGCGTTGCTGAGATACCTGTCAAGATTCTGCTTGTGGCTAATTATTTTTATGACAACATTCTGAGATATCTATTTTTCATTCCAATATCTATCACGTATTGTTTGATGGGATTCACGCTGGATATAAAACTAGTTTTGAAGAACTTAAAGCGTCCATTTGCTGTTTTCATCGGTTTCACCTGTCAGTTTGTGCTCATGCCGGCATTAGCGTTTGGCATCGGTAAGATGCTGCAATTGGAGCCAACAGCAGCTATTGGTTTGCTACTGGTTGGGTGCTGTCCTGGAGGAAAACTCAGCAATGATCTGTGCATCCTTGTAAATGCAGATTTCGTGTTGAGTGTCACCATGACAACTTGCTCAACTCTCCTGGCCCTCGGGACTATGCCACTGAACATATTCATCTACACGCCTCTCATCACTGACTCCAGAGTCGAGACACCCTACGATCAAGTTGCTATCCAGCTGGTCGGCATGCTTATCCCTCTCGCAGCGGGCGTCCTGGCACGGTTAAGATGGTCACGCTATGAGAAGAAAGCTTTGAAGATAATGAAGCCAGTAATCGCAGTAGTACTCATATTGGTTATAGGTTCATCGTTACCGTTTCAGATCTACATATTCTACGCCCCCTGGCAGATTTATGTGTCTTCTCTACTGTTACCTTTAATCGGAGGCAACTTAGGCGCCATCATGGCAACGTTGGCTCGTTTAAAGAAAGAGCAGATAGCCACAATTGCCTTTGAGACTGGCGTCCAGAACGGAATAATAGCCTACGTCGTCCTAATCAACGCCTACCCCAAGCCGGAGGCGGATCTTGCAGGGCGTGTCCCCTTCATCAGCCTCATGCTACAGTTCTTTCTGGGTATGGCAATTCTCAGTATCTACACCCTGCACAAGCGATTCGTTTTCAAAGAAGACAAGGAGCCTGTGGAGGACAAAGTGGAGATTGCCATCGACAGTGGGACTTACCGATCCTCTTCCGATTCCACTGTCCTTAAAGATGATGTGAATGAGGAAATACAGCAACCGACCGACCGAGGAGCAGTGATTAATCTTGCTGTCGAAGATACTGAATTCTAATAATTATTTTCTCCTACAAGTACATAAACATTTGAGTAGATTGCTAGTTTACACATTACGTCGGCTTATTGTCGATAGGTTGCAGGGAAAATCATGCATTGATTTTTATTGAATGATGTCGTTAAGTGCCATGAATATTGGTGGCTTTATATGAAGGGCATTTTCGTAGCCAATCTTTAAGAGGACTTTCGCACAGTCTGGTGGAGGTGAACAAAAGTGTAAAGAGTTTTCTTAACCAAAGGTCAGTACCGAGGTGCACTTAGAGTTTCCATAGTTTTTCCCGTTTCTGTGAAATTCTGTCCCTTCTCTCCTTTTTCTTCAATTCTTTCGCGCGGTATATATATTTGTTTTTCTTAGATTAATTACTTTCGTTATTAATCAGACTAGTCACTATGTTATGGTTTTTATATAATTAAACTGGAATATTCATTGTTTTGTGAAATGATAAACACAGCGGAAGAGGAGGTGATGGATTTCCCTTTTTTTAAACAAATTAAACATACACATATTATAATTTGCTTATCAAATTAGTATATTGCAGAACGGCTATGGTGACACAAAATTGTCAGATACCTATGACGTGATACACGTTTTTTATAGTTTTTTTTTACTCAATGAATAATATTAAATTTCACAAAATATACATGTACGTCTACCATAAAATTATAATGAATATATTCATTCATGTCCACGTAAATTGATCATCTTCTTAGATTAATTACTTCCGTTATTAATCAGACTAGTCATTATGTTATGGTTTTTTAAAATCAAATTTGAATATTCATATTTGTGAAATGATACACACAGAGGAAGGGGAGGGTGACGGATTTCACCTTTTTTTAACAAAGTGAACATACACATATTATTACTTGCTTATTAAATAAATACATTGCAGAACGGCTATGGTGACACAAAATTGTCATATACGTATGACGTGATACATGTTTTTTTTTTTTTTTTTTACACAATGAATAACAATAACTTTCGCAAAATATCTACCCCTACGATAAAATTAACATATTCATACATGTCCATGTAAATTGATAAGAAAATGTTTTTGAGGAATATGATTCATCGAGGCTATACTAATAAACTAGTTTACATAATGTTTGTGTGATACACGTTACATTGTAAACTAAAGAGTATAGAGTACCGAAGCTGTGACGTCATAAAAATCTATTTTTAGAATTTTTCAATTTTGTCTTCATTTTCCGAAAGAGCATCAAAAATAATGTCCAAATGTCGAAAACCAATTGAATATGTTAAGTATTGGCTGAGATATGACCATCTGAATGAATATATTTCCTATAGGAACTCAGTGTTATATGCTCTGAGTTCCTATAGGAAATATATTTATTCAGATGGTCATATCTCAGCTAATACTTAACATATTCAATTGGTTTTCGACATTTAGACATTATTTTTGATGCTCTTTCGGAAAATGAAGAAAACATTGAGAAATTCTAAAAATAGATTTGTTTTGATGACGTCACACTTCACCACTCTATAGAGCATAGGGATGAAAGAGAGTCATGTGAAAGAAAGAAAGGGAGAAGGAGAGAAGGATAGAGGAGAGAAAGAGAAAAAGAGAGAGATTTGATAAATGTAAAGAGCATAAGGAAGTTTGGGTTAAGGAAAGGTATAGTGTAAGGGTCTGTCGAGAAATTGTTAAGCTCTTTTGATCAGAGATTCTAACAGCTTCAAATATTAGGCTCTTCCATTGGACATATTCAAAACCTAATGCAGATATTTTACTTTGTGGATTATAATGTATAGATTTGTTAAATGTGTTTGTTTTTTTGATCGACGATGCAAGTTCGTATGCAATGTGCAATCAGCTATATTTATTATTCATATTGTTGAAAATCAATCCTTATTGGTTGTGTTTTTGTAAGAAATGTAAATATGAAGGAAGGTTGAGAGTTAAAGAGAAAGGATGAACCAAAACCAAAGAAAATACAATACACAATTAACTATAACAATTTTGAAAAGAATTTGGTGTTGAGTGAGAAGAATTTAGAGAGAAACGCCCAAACTCTGTGAATAAAAAGGGAGTACGTGCATGAAAGTTGTATAGAAATGAGAGGAGGAAGAGAGAGAGAGAGAGAGAGAGTATAATTTACTAGGGAAATAAAGAGGTGATTACGCAAATAACCTTTCGAGTATTTTAGAAAATACTTCAGAAATGGGGTCTTTAAGAAAATAAATAGGTCTGTTCATGCATGGGCCTGTCTTAGGTCCATGGTTCAAGATCATTCAAAAGTACAAGTTCAAACATGTTCAGCACATTGACATAGCACAGTTTAGGTGAGGTGCCTGAGAGGGAGGGGCACCTTTTCGCCCAAAAGATTAATATAACAAACTTTCCACATCAGGAGATTCATCATTCCCTAAATGAAGAATGGTAAACAATTTCGAACATTAGTTTTATTAATCTGAAGGTTTAATGTTCTGAACATTCGTACCCGTAGGTTTTAATTTTGAAACATGTTCGATGTTATTTTCATAATCGTAAACTTTAGGAATAACGGACCGTCAGAAATATGAACCTTTGAAAAAGAAACGATATTTAAAAAAACACAGAAAAAAAAAACACAGTAGATTCATCTAATTGTTTACACTCTCAAAAAAAGAGGGGAAAAAAGGTACCCAAAATCTTAACATGAAAAGAACATGCATGTTTGTTGAGGAAAATTTTAATCAACATACGGTGGTTTTTACCCAATTTCGGGTACAAAATATTCTATATTGGATTAAATCACACCCAACAAACACATACTTATGTCCTATCTATTAATTATACACGAAACGGTGCGTTTGGCATCGGTAAGATGCTGCAATTGGAGCCAATATCAGCTATTGGTTTGCTACTGGTTGGGTGCTGTCCTGGAGGAAAACTCAGCAATGATCTGTGCATCCTTGTAAATGCAGATTTCGTGTTGAGTGTCACCATGACAACTTGCTCAACTCTCCTGGCCCTCGGGACTATGCCACTGAACATATTCATCTACACGCCTCTCATCACTGACTCCAGAGTCGAGACACCCTACGATCAAGTTGCTATCCAGCTGGTCGGCATGCTTATCCCTCTCGCAGCGGGCGTCCTGGCACGGTTAAGATGGTCACGCTATGAGAAGAAAGCTTTGAAGATAATGAAGCCAGTAATCGCAGTAGTACTCATATTGGTTATAGGTTCATCGTTACCGTTTCAGCTCTACATATTCTACGCCCCCTGGCAGATTTATGTGTCTTCTCTACTGTTACCTTTAATCGGAGGCACCTTAGGCGCCATCATGGCGAAGTTGGCTTGTTTAAAGAAAGAGCAGATAGCCACAATTGCATTTGAGACTGGCGTCCAGAACGGAATAATAGCCTACGTCGTCCTAATCAACGCCTACCCCAAGCCGGAGGCGGATCTTGCAGGGCGGGTCCCCTTCATCAGCCTCATGCTACAGTTCTTTCTGGGTATGGCAATTCTCAGTATCTACACCCTGATCAAGCGATTCGTTTTCAAAGAAGACAAGGAGCCTGTGGAGGACAAAGTGGAGATTGCCATCGACAGTGGGACTTACCGACCCACTTCCGATTCCACTGTCCTTAAAGATGATATGAATGAGGAAATACAGCAACCGACCGACCGAGGAGCAGTGATTAATCTTGCTGTCGAAGATACTGAATTCTAATAATCATTTTCTCCTACAAGTAAATAAACATTTGAGTAGATTGCTAGTTTACACATTATGTCGGCTTTAATTTCTTTCAATAATGTCGTCAAGCAGGCGCGGATCCAGGATTTCTTAGGGGGGGGGGCCCAAATTTGAAATTATGCGAGCCAAATATTGGTACGTAATGGTGACCAACAGTGACGTAATGCGGGGGGGGGGGTCGGTGCAGTGAGGGGCGAGTCCCCCCCCCCCCCCCACTCCCACCTCCGCGAACGCGGAAGTTTTGACGTTTCATTAAACTATTAGAGAAAGAAGACGATTCGTTGTACTGTTCTCAAAAATAATTCTCGTCTGAATTAAGTTTTTCCCCTCCCGCGCGAAGCCCGGAAAATTTTACGATTTATTAAATTATTACGATTCTTTGGAGAGTTCTCGACTCTTAATCCTCGTCTGAATTCAGGTTCCCCCCTCCCGCGCTTCGCGCGGAAGCTTTTTAAGTTTCCTTTGATCATTAGAGAAAGAAAACGATTCGTCTTCCGCGCGAAGCGTGGGAGCTTTTACGAATCATTAAATCATTAGAGAAAGAAGACGATTCGTTATACCGTTTTCGACACTAATCCTCGTCTGAAATCAGTTTTCCCCCCTTCCGCGCGAAGCGTGGGAGCTTTTACGAATCATTAAATCATTAGAGAAAGAAGACGATTCGTTATACCGTTCTCGAAAATAATCCTCGTCTGAAATCAGTTTTCCCCCTTCCGCGCGAAGCGTGGAAGCTTTTACGAATCATTAAATCATTAGAGAAAGAAGACGATTCGTTATACCGTTCTCGAAAATAATCCTCGTCGGAATTTAGTTCCCCCTACATCCCGCGCGAAGCGCGGAAGGTAACATTAAATCATTAAAGATTCGTATTACCGTTCTCGCCTCTGAATCCTCGTCTGAATTCAGGTTTCCTCCCCCCCTCTCGCGCGAAGCGCGGAAGCTTTTACGTTTCATTAAATCATTAGAGAAAGAAGACGATTCGTTGTACCGTTCTCGACTCTTAATCCTCGTCTGAATTCAGTCCCCCCCCCCTCCCGCGCGGAGCTTTTAAGTTTCATAAGATTATGAGAGAAAGAAGACGATTGGCTGTACAGTTCTCGACTCTTAATCCTCGTCTGAATTCAGTTCCCCCCCCCCTCCCGCGCTTAGCGCGGAAGCTTTTACGTTTCATTAAACCATTCGAAAGAACACGATTCGTTGTACAGTTCTCGACTCTTAATCCTCGTCCGAATTCACGTCTTCCTCCCCCCCCCCCTTCCCGCGCGAAGCGCGTAAGCTTTTAAGTTTCATAAGATTATGAGAGAAAGAAGACGATTGGCTGTACAGTTCTCGACTCTTAATCCTCGTCTGAATTCAGGTTCCCCCCTGCCGCGCGAAGCGCGGAAGTTTTTTAATTTTCATTAAATCATTAGACAAAGAAGACGATTCGTTGTACCGTTCTCGAAAATAATCCTCGTCGGAATTTAGTTTCCCCTCCATCCCGCGCAAAGCGCGGAAGCTTTTACGTTTCACTAAATCATTAAAGATTCGTATTACCGTTCTCGCCTCTGAATTCAGGTTCTCCACTTCCGCGCTTTGCGCGGAAGCTTTGACGTTTCACAAGATTATGAGAGAAAGAAGACGATTCGCTGTACGGTTCTCGATTCTTAATCCTTGTCTGAATTCAGTTCTCCCCCCCCCCCTCCCCTCCTGAGCGAAGCTTTGACGTTTCATTAAATTATTAGAGAAAGAAGACGATGCGTTGTACCGTTCTCTATACCGTGTTCTTTGTCTGCTCCTTTTTCTTCCTACGTCCTCTTCCGATTTGGGGAGACCGCCCCCCCCCCCCTGGCTACGCGCCTGCGGTCAGATAAACACATTTTGATACCTTGTCCGACCCCGCAAGCTCAGGGGTTTAAGGCAATAAATTGCGGTCAGGTGGGGTCGAGGCGGCTGAGCCGGCCCCGGAAGCTCAGGGGTTTTAGGCGTTTAATTAAGGTCAGATGAGCATTTTTTTTTTATACCTTATTATTTTATGACACTGGCAGGTCACTATTTGGCGTGGGTTCCAGGGGCGGAGTCCCAAATTATCAGGGGTTTTAGGCATTAAATTACCGTCAGATGAGCATCTAAGGGCCCGCCGTAGGGTCCTAGGTGGAATCCAGGGGCAGAGCCCCCGGGAGCGTAGGGGTTTTAGGCATTTAATTACGTTCAGATGAGCATATTTAGATGCCTCATTAATTTTTAACACTGGCAGTTAACTATTCTTTCTTTCTTGCTCTAATTCTATTTTATTTTTCTTTAATATACTTTTTCAAAAAAGTGGGGGGGGAGGGAGCTCGAGGCTCCCGATCCCCGCGCCACCTCGGGCCTGACATGTAGGAATCTCAAGAATCATATTTCTTGCCTGGCTGTAAATTTAGTAATTTGTCATTCTCCAACAAACACACACAAACGTATTTACTAAAAAGTGAGGAAAATCTCGGAAATTATGTCATTTCTTTCCCTTTCCTTCCTTCTCTCTTATTTTTTTGATTGGGGGGGGGGTCAACAGCCTGGGAGGCAAGGCCCTCTCGGCCCCCCCCCCCGATCTCCTTCTTCCCCCTTTTCTTTTTTTCTTCCTCTTCTTTCTTTCCCTTCTCTCCTCTTTCCCTTTCCCTTCTTTTCCTTTCTTCTCTCTTTTTTTTTTTTTTTTTTTTTGCGGGGGGGGGGGGGCAAGGCCCGCTCGCCCCCCCTGGATCCGCGCCTGTCGTCAAGTGCCATGAATATTGTTGGATTTATACGAAGGGCATTAAGAGGACTTTCGTACAGTCTGGTGGAGGTGAACAAAAGTGTTTTCTTAACCAAAGGTCAGTACCGAGGTGCCCATTCTTTCTCTTTTTATCCTTCCCCCTCTCTCCCCTCTTCCCCGATATCCTTCTAATATTTCGATTTTTTGTATAATCCTACTTCTTCATTCACTCACCCGTCCACTCATTTTCTCACTGACCCACTCACTTACGCGTTTACTCAGTCACTATTCCTCACCCGATCACTCACTCGCTCACTCACCCACATACCTACTCACCCACGCACCCACTCATTTCCTTACTCTTTACTTAAAACAAACTCATTCACTCACTCACATTTACTGATATCTTTAATAATTCATCCACCCATACTTTCTCACTTACAACTCATTCACTATTCAATCACTCATTCACTCAATCACCCACACTTCATCATTCATCCATACTTTCTCACTCACGTCTTCACCCATTAAGTACTCACTCGATCACTCATTCACGCACTCCCACAGTCTTACCCACTTACTCACTCACACCTAAATCAGCATCTACTGATACTTTCTCGTTCTCTCACTCACCCATCCATTCATTTATTATAGTAGAGCTTGCTTTCACCAAAATATTATAAAATGTGTCCTAAATGACTCAATTAATTACTTTGAATGGTGATTATAATTCTAGTTTTATACAATTTAAGAATTAATAATCAAGTATGTAAATGAAATAACCGTTCATGAATATTGGAATTCAATATTTTTTGTAAATAAAGCTCATTTTAACTGGCTGCGCAATCATACTGATCAACAAACATTAATTATGTATGAAAGGCTGCATTCTAACTTACATGCATAAGTTTGGTTGGGTATAAGGAATTTTCTAAAGAATAATTCGTTTTCTGCGTCTTGTTAGCATCACAGTAATGATTTTTTAAATGCTGTTAATGGTATAATAACCTGTTTCAATAAGGCTAAGACAACTCTTCAGCAAACGCGTCGCGCGGTATACATATTTTATTCTTAGATTAATTACTTTCGTTATTAATCAGATTAGTCATGTTATGGTTTTATATAATCAAACTGGAATATTCAATTTTTGTGAAATGATACACACAGAGGAAGAGGAGGGTGGTGGATTTCCTTTTTTTTTTAAACAAAGTGAACATACACATATTATAGTTTGCTTATCAAATTAGTTTATTGCAGAACCGCTATGGTGACACAAAATTGTCAGATACCTATGACGTGATACACGTTTTTTATAGTTTCTTTTTACTCAATGAATAATATTAAATTTCACAAAATATACATGTACGTCTACCACAAAATTATAATGAATATATTCATTCATGTCCACGTAAATTGATCATCTTCTTAGATTAATTACTTCCGTTATTAATCAGACTAGTCAATATGTTATGGCTTTATATAATCAAATTTGAATATTCATATTTGTGAAATGATACACGCCGGGAAGGGGAGGGTGACGGATTTCACCTTTTTTTTTAAACAAAGTGAACAGACACATATTATAATTTGCTTATTAAATTAGTTTATTGCAGAACCGCTATGGTGACTCAAATGTCAGATACCTATGACGTGATACACGTTTTTAATAGTTTTTTTACTTAATAAATAACAATAACTTTCATAAAATATACATGTACGTCTACCACAAAATTATAATGAAAATATTCATCCATGTCCGCGTAAATTGATCATATTCTTAGATTAATTACTTCCGTTATTAATCAGACTAGTCATTATGTTATGGTTTTATATAATCAAATTTGAATATTCATATTTGTGAAATGATACACGCAAGGAAGGGGAGGGTGACGGATTTCACTTTTTGTTAACAAAGTGAACAATACACATATTATAACTTGCTTATTAAATTAGTACATTGCAGAACCGCTATGGTGACACAAAATTGTCAGATACTTATGACGTGATACACGTTTTTTTGTATTTTTTACACAATGAATAACAATAACTTTCGCAAAATATCTACCTACCCACGGTAAAATGAACATATTCATAAATGTCCATGTAAATTGATAAGAAAATATTTTTGAGGAATATGATTTATCGAGCTGTACTAATAAACTAGTTTACATAATGTTTGCGTGATACACGTTACATTGTAAACTAAAGAGTATAGAGTACCGAAGCTGTGACGTCATACAAATGTATTTTTAGAATTTCTCAATTCTTTTCTTCATTGTGTTATATGCTCTAAGTTCCTATAGGAAATATATTTATTCAGATGGTCATATCTCAGCCAATACTTTACATATTCAATTGATTTTCGATATTTTGACATTATTTTTGATGCTCTTTCGGAAAATGAAGAAAAAAATTGAGAAATTCTAAAAATAGATGTTGATGACGTCACACTTCACCACTCTATAGAGCATAGGGATGAAAGAGAGTCATGTGAAAGAAAGAAAGGGAGGAGAGAAGGATAGAGGGGAGAAAGAGAAAAAGAGAGAGATTTGATAAATGTAAAGAGCATAAGGAAGTATAAAGATGAAGGAGAGAAGTAAATTAATATCAGTTTGAGTGGGATATATAACGAGTGAGAGACAGACAGACATAGAGGTAGTACATGAGGATGTGGGATACTAAGTATAGGTAAGATTGAGGTAAATTGATAATAACAATCATTTTTGTTTTGATATAAAGTTCATGTTCAACAAATATCTACCTATCGTTCTACAAAATGTATTTGGGACACCCGTTCTCTTACTCACACACTACCCCCCTCATCGTTCTCTCGTTTCTCGAAGAGGAATGGTTACTGTACGGAGTAATTCCTTGTTAAATATTTACTGCAAATAAGTCATACTTGACACAAGTATAAATTTGCAAGGTGTATACAGAGAATAAGTAGAAAAGAAAAATGCTTATAAAATAAATCGGTAATAATAACTTTACGGAGACTAAAATATTTGCTTAAACCTTGTATAGTACTGATAGGCTGATTTGATAAATAATACTTTTTGATTAATAGAAGATATAAAAAAATCGGTGCTAGGTCGGGACCATCATTATCATGTGACGGCCGCAGCCGAGGAGTCTGCTTTATGACGTCACTCGCTCTTTTCACTCGTGACATTAGAAATGTATCCTATCTTACGATTAAGACTGGCAGGCTTACTACTACATGGCAGATTAATTTCTCAAGATAAATGATCAATGACATTATGAATTTATCGGAACAACAAGGTAAATATGCATATTCATCTCAATAATCTAAGCAAAAAATGTCTGAAGGCTTTACATACATTGCACGTGTATGTGAATACTAACAATACTAAATATCAAAGGCAAACATCTTACATCCAATATCAAGAATATATTTCGTATAAAGCAATAGACTGATACTATCTTATTTTGACAGTAAAAAGACAATTTTATGAAAGTGTACTAGTTGTTACTACAAATATATTAACAATTTATATTTTTATCTTCTATGGACTTATAAATAAACGGAGACTCAATATTCGTCTGATTTGTAGATTATTCGGGCATTAATGCACTTTCGCACCAGGCGCCTGAAAATGTGATTCCGTACAAAGTTCAAAGGAAAGACTCATAATTATAATACGGAAATCACAATTTTTGAATAAATATTTATCAGGCGTAGCAGAGACAAATTAAATAGGTCTTTCCTTTGCATTATACCCAGCGGGACCAACGGGATCACATTTAAGGTGCCCGGTGCGAAAATACACGAGCGTCCATATCCGTTGTCAAGGCATTTGATTGGATCATTGCTCATACGATGTCTTACTTGGCTGTTCTTCTGCTTATTTCTTCAACATCCCTGAGCAACGTATTGACGGCATCCTTTAAGCTGTCTAAGATCACATAGTCACGGAGGACCAAGGTGGCTCTGTCCGGACGGGGGATGTACGGCGGACGGGTCATGACGGGTGACGGGGCGGAGGTCGAGGACGGCGTTGTTGGCTGTAAGATGTCGACCTGGAGAGAAGAGTAATATGTGACACAAACGTGACATTTTGACGGGAAATGTCGTCCGTGGGTACTGGAGCCTGACCATTATAGATCCGGGCGCCACTGGAGGCTATGCTAGACGGTTATTTATTTAAGTTTGATAAATGAACGACAGCAACGCAGACAGCAGAATCAATGGGGTTATATATTCAATACACTACTCACCCAGTCATTGAGAAGTCCTCTGGCGGTGAGGAGCTTATTTTGCAAGGCTCGGACCTCTGATTCGAAGCTACGGCTCCAGGAACTTATGCGCTCGTCCTCTAATATCGTATCCAAGAGATAGTCGAATGCTCGGAGAACGCATGCGTGTCGTTGAAAAACTGTGATGTAGTCCTGCATTGGAAACAAGGAGTAGAGCAGTAAAATTTAATATCATCATAATTATGGTGCGTTTACATCTCACAGGCCTGCATTATGAACTCCGGCTTAAATTAAACCGTGGTTTAACTATGGTCTAACAGCCTTTTCACACACAGCTAAAATTCATCGTATCTAGAGATGATTAGTGTAAACGTGTTTAACTCAACAGTTTTAAACATGTTTATAGAAAATTTTCCCTGTGTGAACATCGTTTATACGATGTTGGGATAGATACGAAGTCGCGATTCATACGCCCCTAAAAGCAGGCTGCAAATACGAAGTTCGTATCTAGAGAGCTTGAAATTTTGTGTGTGAACGGCTTTTCGTGTTTAAACGTGTTTAAACTGGATGGAGCGAGCGCTCTGTTTGATATGACCTGACCTTCAATGCGCAATTGCACTATTGCGCATTTTAAGAGCAGTAGTTAATCACGAAACGATTAACGATCGCAACGAAATTTCTGTGTGTGAATGATGTCGTATGTACAGGTGATTAGTTTAAAGACACACTGTCCTACTTGTAGCTACTTGCTCCCTCTATATAGAAAACTTCCCAAATCGGTGCCTGTTGGTCCCCCATGATCCTCTTTTTCTTATGTTAAGGGTGCGTTTAATCGACACTTTTTCACCCTAGAATCACGGTTTCTAAAGACGTTTAGTTTAAAACGCAATTGCGTTCAAGCGATTTTTCGTCGGTCGTAAAAATAAACGTCTTTGAAAACACAAACATGAAACGCTGAAAAAGATGCGTTTTGTATCATGATTCAAAAGAATCACGGTCGCTAAAATTCGATTGAACGGACGGAGTTCTCAATCATGATTGTATGACGAAGCCTCTTCCGGTTTGGGAAAAACCGCGCGCCCGCTTTGCATGCAATTTGTTCCGTTATGTTATTCCTTGTTTTTCCTTCTATCATTTTCTCTTTCTGTCTTTCCTTATGTTATTCTTTGTTTCTTTCTTCTATTCTTATGTTATTCTTTGTTTTTTTTCCTTCTATCACCTTTTCTTATGTTATTCTTTGTTTTATCATTCTATCATTTGCTCTTTCTGTCTTTCCTTATGTTATTCTTTGTTTTTTTTCCTTCTATCACCTTTTCTTATGTTATTCTTTGTTTTTATCATTCTATCATTTGCTCCTTCTGTCTTTCCTTATGTTATTCTTTGTTTCTTCCTTCTATACTTATGTTATTCTTTGTTTTTTCCTTCTATCACCTTTTCTTATGTAATTCTTTGTTTTAAGCATTCTATCAATATTTCTCTTTCTGTCTTTCCTTATGTTATTCTTTGTTTCTTCCTTCTATCATCTTCTCTTATGTTATTCTTTGTTTTTATAATTCTATCACTTTCTCTTATGTTATTCTTTGTTTTAATCATTCTGTTACTTTCTCTTTCTATCTTTCCTTATGTTATTCTTTGATTCTTCCTTCTTTCACCTTCTCTTATGTTATTCTTTGTTTTAATCATTCTATCACTTTCTCTTTCTGTTCTTCCTTATGTTATTCTTTGTTTCTTCCTTCTATTTTGATGTTATTCTTTGTTTTTTCCTTCTATTACCTTCTCTTTTGTTATTCTTTGTTTCTTCCTTCTATTCTTATGTTATGCTTTGTTTTTTCCTTCTATTACCTTCTCTTTTGTTATTCTTTGTTTCTTCCTTCTATTTTTATGTTATTCTTTGTTTTTTCCTTCTATTACCTTCTCTTTTGTTATTCTTTGTTTCTTCCTTCTATTCTTATGTTATGCTTTGTTTTTTCCTTCTATCACCTTTTATGTAATTCTTTGTTTTAAGCATTCTATCACTCTCTCTTTCTGTCTTTCCTTATGTTATTCTTCGATTCTTCCTTCTTTCACCTTCTCTTATGTTATTCTTTGTTTTAATCATTCTATCGACTTTATCTTTCTGTCTTTCCTTATGTTATTCTTTGTTTCTTCCTTCTATCACCTTCTCATTCTTTGTCTTATTATTGCGATCTATGCTCAAAACAGCAGTCGACAGTCGGCCGTAAACAATTCCAGAAAGCGCGCGCCGAAGTTCCTGGGCCATACTGCGCAGTGTGATGCGCAGTGGTTTGGCTCGCAATGAGCTAGAATCAGCGTTGATGAAAAATCGCTTGAACGCAAACCGCAGTGACCTTGCTTTTTGTAACGGCGTTTTGAATTGTGATTCATGTTTGTGATTCTAGCTTCGAAAATTCGATTGAACGCACCCTAAATGAGAGCTGAGTTAATGAGATAGCCACCTGTTACAGTGACCTCGATGGCTCTCTGGGTGGTCTAATCCCTTCTAGCTGCAGTAGTAAAGCCTCCCTTTAAAGCCCTTTAAACTAATCATGTTTATAGAATTTTAGCTGTGTGTGAAAAGGTTGTATGTCAGGTCTAACTCCATTCTAATTCAGCCATTTAAACCGCAACTTTAGATATCACTTTCTGAAGTCAGGTTTATCTTAAACTCCAGTCTAAGAGCGGTTTAAAGAACCTTGAGTTTCACTTGGACAGGAGTTTAAGTTAAACCTGACTTCAGAATACGGGTCACAGACTTCCAAAAAAAAGGACAACATTAGCCATTTCAAGAGCCGTGTGTACCACCTATTGACATACTTTAAACATATATTGGCGTTACAACAGGCTATTGAATTTACACCTAAGTTTATTTCTTGAAAGTATTGGCGATTGTGTTACAGATAGATTAATAGTAATTAAGATTCGGATATATTAAGAGGAACTGCAGACAGTGAGAGATAGGAAGAGTGAAGGTAGCCGACTAGAGAGTCAAAATGAAAGACAGGATGACAGAAACAGATAAGAGAAGGAAACATTTACTAGTCAGCCTGGCAATAGTGCACCAATGCATGGTAGAACGTCGATCTCGTATTACCAAGGTCCTCGGGTACACCATGATGCCGTAGGTCCTCGGGTACACCTTGATGCTGTAGGTCCGCAACTGATTTTCTTCAGTTTATTCGAAAACAATTGCGTTGATTGCATTATTCAGTAACCCATTAGTAATTTATCATGATCTTTCTTCATAACTTTGTGTTTACTACGAGAGTGCACACGATATCCGGTTGGTATTTTGGCGCCGAATTCCGGTATTCGTATCCCAGGGAATTTCCCTATTGCAGTAACAATGTGTAATACGGTAATCAGGACATTTCCAGGAGAATGATTTCATTGGAAAGGTTGGAAATGTCCATGTCTTATGATCGAGGCTATAGCTTCACAGATCTAAGCCCTTACTTTTTTCGAATGTACATGTTCATAGTTGTAGAGTATGATACAAACATTGCTCATGAATACTGGCTTGATAATGATGAAAAACATCGAGCTAAAGTTGTTTTCTTTGAAATACGTTGATTTTCCGTTTTATGCGCGATATTACAATTTGTATTGGCTGACTCTCATAGAGAAGAGTTATGCGAATGCACGGGAATATATATATATATATTTATTATTTCTGTCGGTAGAATTCTGGCTACACTGGAGGCTCTTGTTTCTTGAACTTTGTTCATTCTTAAATATTTTCAATGTACGAAACACGAAGGATATTTATCAGATTATATTGATAATGCAATTGCTATTTAAACAGAGGGAGAGACAGGGAGGAGGGGAAATATTTAGGTATGGAAAATACACAGTAGTCCGCTTTGATTGGTTTAACACAAAATAAAAAACAATAAATTGTAGAGGTCTTGGAATGACATAGTAAAATATAAGACAGGAAGTTATCCTCGGTTTAGCTTTCGGCCTCTGAGGAAGGACGATGAAAGCTTCACTTTTGATTCTGTTTGATAAAGACTTCTTGCGATTGCGCTACCTTTCACAACTGCGATACAAATCGGCTCTAAACACATACAAACGCACACTAGGCCTATATATATATATCTACATAAACACAAAGATATAGGCATATACAATACACACACACATACATACCTATGTTGAAATTTTTCAAAAAACAGAATCCAACGAAATGCAGAGTCCGGATATAAATAGAAAAAAGTCGAAGTCACAACGCACTAGTTTTTTATATTCGATTATATCATATTACTACATTTCCCTCCTAATAACTGTTTATGCTGTCTTAATACAGATGGATGGAAATCCCAGTTTAAAGGAGTTGTATGTTAGTAGTCACTTTCTTTGGTGTACAACCAAACTCAAACAGAGAATTAAATCAACTGCAAAGTTAGTAGTTGAATAACGCTCTTAAAAGTGCAAACAAAGTGATTACTGATAATATTATGACTGCCCGCAAAGAAAATATCCACTCCCGTACATATCCTCACCCGCACCCACATACACATGCACACATGCACTGGCAATGTAAAATCTATATGCTTTAAAGCCCCCCCCCCCTCTTAAAGTGTTGGGAGCCCCAAAATCGCCAAAAATTTGATGGCAAATAGTGATAAAAGAATTCATAATTTGGGTTTCCTGTTGTACGCAGAAATCCTAAATTTTGTTTCTTTCATCAATATTCGACTTCAAACACATTTGGGGGAAATCCTTGCAGAAATGTGTTTTAAATGACATCCTCTTTCACATTAAGATTCAATTTAAGTGAAATTTTGCCATCAAGTTTGCAGGGCTTCCAACACTTCAGAAAGATTTTAAGGTGATTGTTCATTCTTACCCCTGATCCGATTATTAACATTAGGGTGCTTCCCCGACCGCTACACATTGTGACCAATGCTATTACTGGGAGATCGCCTCTTTGTGGTTGTCGGACAGTCACCTGTTTCAAACAATACCAACAACAACAAAATTACATACGACGTATTGCGATACACTTTCAATGCATTCCATCTCATACTCGTGTAGAACATTAAAAAATCCACTCTGGAACGAGAAAGGACTGCACTATCTTTTAACGCCACTTGAAACGAGAAAATTTGCTGTGCGAGTTACATAAAATGAGCATTTAGAGATGGTGACATAGGAACTATAGGCCTAGATTACACCTGCAGGTGATCAAGCACTACCTCTTTTAATATTGTCCTTTTCGTTACTCAGTCTTATCCAATGCAGGAAAGACTCATTTAATAAACATATCGGTATAATTTGTGTTCAAGTACTTTCATGTTATATTTCAAGCAATTTTGCAAAGACTTTCAAATATCAACCTGAAGCAATTTCTATAGCCTTATGCATCTCCTTTTGACATGTGGAAACATTTAAGTGATGTATGACATAATCTAGAGACAAAAAGAAGTATTTCAAATGCTGCTAAATGACTTTTTAAATCTCTTGTCTGCAACCTTGTTGTTTATCAATCGATGAATACAAGCAAACACGTGACTTAATTTTACCAATTCCACTTTTCTTATTCATGCAAATGTTTTTGTTATTTTCTACCGTTCACATACAAAAGAGAGAAAACTGTGCAACTTACGTAGTTGAGAAGTGTAGTCTGGATGTCACTATATAACAGCATGAGATGGAGCTGAGTACGGGTGGAGAGATCCGAGACGTTAGCGACTTGGGGTGCGGTTGGACTTGGAACAGGGCTAGCAAGACCGGCTCCGAAGACAGTCGCTTTAAATAAAGGGATAATACGAAGTTTATTTAAGTGACAAAAGAATGCCAGTGATTACCGTTTTTCGTCTTTCCGGTGACATTTACTATTTGTATTGTACGATCATATTTATTATAAACAGGTATAATTATCTTTCAATCTTTCCTAATTGTGTCTACACATTGTATTTCGCAATGTAATGGCATACTCTTTATATATTCAACTATGTTTACAACGAAACCTTTTATAATGCAGTAAATTTGGCAGGAAACAATTGGAAGTAATTGTGTATTATGCAGTTTCCGGTAGCCTTGGCGGAGTATTCAAGTCTGTGATATTACTTGCTGTGGTAGAATTTGTGTTAAATACATTTTTCACACGTGCATTTTAGAGCTCATTTTAAAATAACTACAGTGCAGAAGCCGTGAAGTATATAATATCCCTCTCGACTCAAATGAGGAATAAGGGTAGAGATTATATGAGCGAGAGAGAGAGAGAGAGAGAGAGAGAGAGGAGAAACAAGTGATAATTGTAGTGAGCTCATTGTGGAACAATGAGCCTTGACCTACTCTGTTACTATATACAGCAAATTGTACATTGTAGAAGTAATAGTTTTTCTGCGGGATGTAAATGCGAGGTTAAAGGATGAGTACCTTTGTACCCTGGTAAACATGAATATATGGGAGAGAAAAAATAATACAGGATTATGTAAATTCATTATTTTTCCTCAACATAATTTGAAGTCGACCATCTGATTAGAATGAAATGAAAAATTACATTTATCGCCATTGTAAATGATTTCTGATTGTGCGTGACCTCATAGTGAGAAAAGAAGTTTTAAAACTTGCGGGAAAAAAAATCCCCAGTAAAATCCTGTATCGTGGGTAGGCCTACTAAAACGAGAATTATTTACGCGGCTTGTTCCGATAGGAACCATCTATGTCGCGGTACCAATGTTCTTTGGCAATGCATTACTCTATACATTTGCAACTCTCCACCTAGGTGTTGTAAATAGAAACATGTACTCGTTTGGAAGAAATTCCTTGAATGCGAGAGCACCTTATAGATACTATGTCCCATTTGCAGGCCAACAAAATGAAAAGGTTACATTCCAACGGCATTTGAAAGATAATACTGATTTAGAACTTCCCTCAAAACAAAAGGGCTTGAAAACATTTTTGTGGGGAGGGGGGGGGGTTTCAGACCCTTGTACCGAATGGTCGTTCCTTTTTGTACTGCGCAAGGATTCAATCAAATTAATTTTGGCCATTACAAGAAGTGGGTTATTGATGTAGACAAATGCTGATATACCCTTTACAGCTCATTTCTATGTATGTTATTACCAAAGAAAAAAAAAGTCAGTCAGTCATTCACTCAATAGTGTTTGACAGTGAAGTCTAGAAAGTAAACGGGTTTCTTTGCATACAAATTTGAATACTAGGACACTGCTAATGTTACATTTCACAGATAGGACAAACGTGACATAGCCTATTCATAATTCCTGCAAAGTTCTACAGAATTTGATGTTGGCTGCAAAAGGGATACACTACCTTTGACATGGTAGCTCAAGTCAGGGTAGAAATAGTGAAGCGCAAAGAAATAGATTTCCAAAGTTACTACTTTCTTTGTTAAAATTCGACCTTAAACTCAGCATAATGTTCAAAGTTTTGCAGAGTTCGGGCCTGATTGTGAGCCAAAGAGTAGACTAGTTTGAAGAGAGCAAATATACAAATATCCTCCGAATATTGACCTTTAAACATGGAGAAAGCCCACTTTGTATATTACTTCCAAAGTGATGGGATGATTTATGAATACCTTTTATTTTGCCCCTATGAAAAAAGAATACCACGTGCATATCATAGAATGTATCGTCGATGCAAAAATAAACAATGATTACATAACTTTCATGAACACGTATCCAGCATTATTCTCGATGGGTTTTACGTTTTACGTTTTGTACAAATGACCTTCATTAATTATTATCTCTAAATGTGATAGATGCAGATATGTGATAAAGATCGAGAAAATACTAACATCATATTCCTTGATTGAATAGTCCATGAGCCTACAATGAATAACAAAATGTATTGGTTTAGTTGTCAAAGGAACAGAAGAGTTATAGACTCAATATAAGTAAGATTATAACTACTTATTTTTATCTTAAAAATGAACTACCTACCGATGAGCGCCAGAATCCTCAAAAGATGCATTGTAGATAGGTTTCTGTGAGATATGATCCGTGAGTATAAATCTTCAGTCCAATTGATGGCTCTCAATTAATGAGAGTTTGCTTCATAAAACCTTTCTTTTATAGCCGATAACAGAATTTACCCACTGTATATTGCGAAACGTCATAGCGGTACGCACACGCACTCTAGCGCTCACCCACACACACCCTCCAAAACATAAACATACATACGCAAACACTGCACACATAATTTTTAAGGCGTGCCTAGAGAAATTGAGTAATGATTGAATTATTAAAATTAAATTATGATAATCTCACCTTCTATAGAATAGGATATTTCCACATTCGTTTTCCCAAATATAAATAATATGAATATTTCTCTGCACGCATGATGTGGTAGTTCCCTGAATAACGATGGCGGGTTGTGGGCTGCAGTTTTCACCCCGCTTGAAAAACGCCCCAGAACTCAAATTTCCCCATTTACATCTTTTGATTAAAAATCTAAAACTCTATAATGGAATTCTTAGTAGATTTCAATGCTACATAAAGGTTACAATTGTAACCGGGCGTTTGTTATGAGTAATTAATGAGAGTGAAAACGGATTTTCTTTACCTGATATTTCAAGGAAGTTTATGGGAAATGTAACGGAGCGTTCGATAGGATATGGCCGGTCAAAACTTTTGATCTTCGTCTGGACCACAAGGGATTCAAACAAATGCAGTAATCGGCAGAAAAATCTAGATTAAAAGCACCTATTACAAATCCCAAAATAGTTACTGTATGTCAAATGAAGAAAGAAAACTAATGAATAAACCAACATCGTGTCATCGTATTAAAATTAGAAATTTAGACACATGTTAAGAGAAAGGCCATATATCTTGCTTAGTTTTTTGAATTGGTTGCCACTACCACACAAACGACGCCCGCATTGTTTATTCAAAAGATTTTATCTTAATAAACAATATTTCAGAGGTATTTTTTTTCTAAATTTGTAGCGGCCCCCCGTAAATCGGAGGGGGCGTCCCAAAAAAGCGGCCCTTTTGAAGAAAAATAGTATTTCGTAAGTAATGTTTTAAGGAAACCTTGAAACACCATATGAAAGAGAAATAAATTATTTACATTTTGATTAAAATAAATTACAACGGAAGTGGGAATAGTTAAAGTCGTAATTCTAAGTAAAAAACAAGATTTGGGGGGTGATTTTCAAAAATTGAATTTTATCAAAAAACCTTATTTTCCATATATAAAAAATGCCCGCACCCACATTTCCTGAAAAAATCACTGAAAATAGAGTATGATAATGACTTTTGTGGTAGATTATGTGTAAGGGAAAATCTTCACATTCGAAGAGAGTGAAAGAAGAACAAGCTTTATGTAACAATTGAATTAATTTCAATACAAATATTAGTTCAAGGTATTCAAGAAGCATTGTATTAGCTAATTTGCAAGGAATCAAGTTTTTGTTCTTTACCAACAGATAGTTATATTTTAGTAATAAAATCTGAAGCATTGCATATTAAATGTGGACATGCTCACTTTATCTAACATTTGGAAATCGTGTTTAATGCATTCAATGCTACATCCTAAAGGTTTACAGAAAATCATATAACAATTCCTGAAATTACAAATACATGTGCATGCAAGCTAATACTTTCTTTGAACTGAAAACTACTTTTTTTACATGAAATAATTAACATGATTCTGGTAATTAGTGCATCCGATAGGAAATATAAATTCACAGTGTCATTCATGTGAAGTGCATGTATTAATAGGATGAGAGAAAGGATGAGAGAAATTTGATAGACATATTAATATTGAATGTAAGTAATCATCAAGGAAATCATCAATGAATAAATAAAATTGCCATAATTGAAGTACACCTATACCAAAATAAATTGAATTGATCATCATCAATTGATTATTAAAGATTGAAAGCGAGAGAGAGAGAAGGAGACCAAGAGAAAAGTGGAAGATCAAAACTTCTTCCACAAAATGACGTCAGCAAGCCAATTTTTGATATGTGTAAAACTTTTGAGCTTGGAATACTTCTAAAGGATGGGAGAAAATGATGGAGCTAACATTGGACAGTGTTCAGCGGAAAAATCAGACTTTCCATTCATCACAGTAGGCTTGTAGTAATATTAATTCGCTTGTCGAGAAAACAAAATGTGTGTGTAGTATAGGAGAATGACAAAAATATATGTTAAATAAATGCTATGTATTCTATAATTTCACGAAGTGACGGTAGTGAAAAAAAATTGCATTCACTTTGCGTTACGATTTTCCTCACTACCGTCACTTCGTGAAAACAAGGACGGTATGTTATGTGCCTCAATAAAAACGTATTTCATACCGAGACTTTAAATGGCTGCTTGCGTAATCGGTTTTACGATTCAAATCTCATGGGACTTTATAAGCTGCTGCCTAAAAGTAACTTGTGTTATGAGTATTGCAATTCGTAATAAATCGATATGTTGAGAAATATAATACAAACTACTTTGCTCCGATGAAGATTTTAATAGCAATAATGAATATTATAACAACAATAATAATAATGATAATAATTATCACCATAATCATAATACTAAAGATAATACTCATAATAATATTCGAAACAATGTTAACAGTAATGATAATGATGATTATAATAATGATGGACAAGGATGCGAATGACCTCTTTTCGTACGGAATATTAATAAGCCTATTATTAGAACGGTGTCCTTTTAGCAATGAGTAGAATATACTAAAAGGCTAACTATATGCTAAACGAATGAGCGCTAAGAACAGAAGGGGAAAAAAGATTACTTGCAGATAACAAGTGTGAATAACATCCTATTCATCCATTTAACCCCGTTTTCTCCAGATGTACGGGCTGGGAGAGAGAGACACATGGAGAGAGAGAGAGAGAGAGAGAGAGAGAGAGAAAGAGAGAGAGAGAGAGAGAGAGAAAGGGGTGGGAGGGAGGGGTCCTACGAAATTGTTTGTTAAGTTTCTACCCTTACTTCTAATCCTATATATTGGTTTCTCCTATGGTAATAGCTCAGTTTAGTTAATGTTCTTTGTTTATCTGGCAATTTATTGCTGCCTTTCGATCATTTATTTGATTATCATATCGCTAACTATATATATACAAACACATGAATGTCACGTACTAAAACTTTCTTTCAATATACAGTATAATATATTCTGCTGAGCCTAGGCCCTCCGACGTCCACAAATAAGTCTAGTCGTCTCCACCGCATTTCTTCAAAAAGTTTTCCAAAACCCAATAAAAAAAACAGATCATATACATGAAGATTCTAAACGTTAATATAATAATAATAATAATAATAATCTTTTAGTCCATTCCAATTTTTATTAAACCGAAACGGAAATTCTTTTTGCCCAATTGATCGTGAGCCCGGCAGCCACTGAGCAGCGCCAGATCGACGTTGCTCTATCCCTTATTGTTGAACGCCAAACAAAGTAGCAGCAACTCCCATCTTTTAACGTCTATTGGTATGACGCGGCCGGGGTTCGAACCCACGACCCCTCTCGGTTGTGAGGCGGACGCTCTACTGACTGAGCCAACACTCCGGTAGGCAGTTTTCTCTTCTCTTATTGAATATTTTGTTCTTTCTCTCTTTCCCTCTTCTTCATGTATCACTCACTATGAAAAAGCGAAACATCTTGGGCTCAAATAATTATGTGCGGTGCAAGGTGGTTAGTAGGGGTACAGGTGTACCCTTTTAGTTTTAAAATACAAAGTTGACCAGGGCCTGTTGGTGGTTAGTGTCTGTGGAATTTAGGAGAATTGGGATTGTATTTTCGCTTTCTATGCCAGATTATGTAATAAACATGCTCTCTTTATAAGGAAGAGCGGGCACTCGCATAACAAGTGGTTAACTGTTTCTTTTTCGTGCTCACATTTTGAACAATGTCTCATGTTTGATTCAACTCTAATAGACTTTCATTTAACCCTAAGTTCCCCATTCTTAGACGATGGGGAATAGTTCTGTTAATTATGTTGTTCAAGTAACAAACAAATGTTTTTGTTACTAGAGTTTGCGTTTTCCATCTGTTTGCCATTTCTCTATGTAGTATTTCTTTATAACATAGTTTGATTCTGCTCTAGTAAGTGCGTTGTTAATTTCTATGTCTTTATTTAGTCCTGCTTTATCAAATTTACCTGTTATCTCATTGTGTTGTAGACCACATTCAAAATTGACCTGGGTGCCCTTGTACACAGGGTTGAATAAACGATTCGTCTTTACGAGATTATATGGCCTGTAGTGAACTCAAAGAGTCGGTAAAGATAACTGCCCCGGTGTATAGGAGTTGTAATAACCATGTTAGGGCAAGGCCATCTCTGTTCTATAAGAAGATGTGGAGTAAGTCAGTCTTTTAGATTGAGAAACATTAAAATAAGGTACATGAAATGCAGCAGCAGCAGAGTCTTTATCTGGCGATCTTGATCCATCTGTAACAGTATAAATAATTATTCCATTTCGAATTTATCAATTCTAGGGCTGCTTGTTTTGGGCAAAACAGATATCTGTTTTCGCTATATAACCTCTTTTAGCTCAAATGACACATGGGGAGAGAGCATTTGCCAAAAGGTGTTGGAAGGTTTTTAAACAAAGTATATATGAAGCCATCTTCACCAGGGGCTGATGTCATTTTTATATTAAGAACTTTTTCAAGTTCCATCATAGTAAAAGGTTCATTGATAACTAGATCATGTTCACCTTTATAATCGATAGATTTATATTTATTTAGCAATTCTGTATTTCCTCTTTTTGTTTTACTACTGGTCTTCAGAAAATGCTTTCCAAATTCGTTAGCTTTTTCTTGATCATCTACAATTAGGCATAGATAGTTCTTATGAAAATTAGCCCCCGGCCCGGGTTTATAGGGTTAAATTTGTCACATTGGCATTAATATATTTGTCGGTAATCGGTGGCCTCTACACTCCCACTGAAAAAGGTCTAGCGACGCCCTGGGGGCGTTTCATGAAACAATTAGTCGTGGTTTTCACCGACTAATGTCATTTTCACCGACAATTTAGTCAGCACTGACTAAATTTGACCACCGACTAATTGTTTCATGAAACGCACTCCCCCCCCCCCCCCCCTCCCCCCCTGGTTGCTCATTCACGAATTTGCCTGCATCTAGTGGTGTATAATTATAATTTCTATTGGGCTGTAATGTTATTTTATCATTGGAGGATACGCCACAAAATAATAATTCGGTGGCCGAAAGTTAGAGGTGTCGACTAAATCAGAATTGATAAATTTCAATTGCATGTAAATTCTATTTTGCAGTCATTTTGCTGAATTACATGTAAATCACCGCCTGATTGTCTGTGAACGGATGACCCCTGATTAACATGAATACGTTAAGTCAATACGTTGCTTTCACTTCTATTTTGAATTCTTATTGTAATTGGTTTTAATGTCCATGATTTCCTCCAATAACTATACAAATTAAGAGATATAGATTATAGAAGTAGGAGTTTTCAGCTCATCCGCGGCAGTCCATCCTACGATAGCTATTTTTTCCAATTCTCACTGTTCCACCTGCGTTTCACTGAATAAATTACTACAAAGTCCCCATTTTTTTATTTAAATATCTGTATTACAAATTTCAAACTGATCCGTATCAAGGATAGCTTTTGAGTCTTAATTCTAATTGTCTCACCTGATTTCCATAGAATAAATTACCACAAATTATAAATTAATTTCTAAAACATATAACTGCATTAGGATTCCCCATTGCTCCGTGGTGTTTCATACTAGGATAGATTTTTGGTCATAATTCTAATTGCTCCACCTCACTTCCATATCCCACAAATTTAAAAAGTACATAATATCTGTGATGGGAATTTACCATTGTTCCGTTTCATATTTAATAAATGATTACGCCGACCGAATATTTCATTCCCATATGCTTAATAAAGGGACCATCCGGTTCCAGTATATAGGCAAAGGGTTACTGACCGACAATTTCTCGCATTTCCTCTTCTCTGTCCCTTTCACACTCTCGCACTGTTCTGTCTGTCTTTCTATGTCTTTGTCATTTCGTTTACTTTCTTGCATCTTTCACGTTACTTTCTCGGGCCCTCATTCGGTTGATATTATAAGTCTATAAAAAAAAATCACCGATTTGAATAATGATACTAAAAAGTTTCAACTCATTTTACGTGTGCGTGTTGTAAAATTGAAGAATGCATGCTCTGAAATTAGTATGTATGTTTAATTACTTCCCCACCATAATTTCACATAGTGTTTGAATTTTTCACCCTCCGATAGACCATTTTATTTTTAAAGTATTCGCTGAACAACATAATTGGACATAATAGAATAATGAATATTACAACAAAATGGTCATACTTTAAAAATGAAAGATACATTAAGAATGATAACATCAGATATCAACGTAGTGAATAAGAATGGTTCGTGAATTGCAATTAGACTTGTACTGTTAAAACAATCAAAATTCTCTCGAAATTCGATATATATTTTTTACATCGAATTCCTCCGTTTTGTTTGCTCGACCTGTCTCTCATTCGTGATCAAATAATGGAAGAGGTTCTTCAATATGCAATAAATATAATTTCGTATATATATATATAGATTATTATGCATCACACCTGCTATTTTTGAAAGTGTTTCTTAACCCTTACTGTACTGGGCTATTTTGAGCACCCACTGACTGGGGGGGGGGGGGGGGGGGGCCTGGGAGGCCCTACCCCCCTATGATCTCGGCCGTCGATTGTCCGATGAACACGAAAATTTGCATGTTTGTAGATATTTACGTAAGAGGAACAAGATGGTATAATTATTTTTCCGAATATGCAAATTTTTGTCGTTAGCCTAATTAATTATGCAAAATGCGCTAATTTTATGCATTTTACAGAAAACGTGTCAAACTCCACTTTTTGAAGGTTGAAACTCATTATTCATATGAAACTTCTTTTCTAACACAAAAAAGTTATTTTAATGTAATTAATAATGATAAATTATGCAAATTTTGATGCGATTTTTTTTTTTTTTTTTTTTTTTTTGATGACATGCGCATACTAATTGTTATGTAACGTCTTACAGGTATATCCGATTTCGACGAAAATGGTATCAAAATGTGCGTAAGACTTGAGGGAAAAAAGTCATGAAACGACAATTCAAAATTTCAAGCGGTTGCGGCGCAATCTTTGAAAATGTCGAGGGGGGCCTCCCAGGCCCCCCCCCCCCCCCCCCGGTACAGTAAGGGTTAAAGGTAATACAAAGTTTTGGGAAATTTTGAAAATTGGGTGGATAGTGATTCTTTACAATTTTTATATATTTGGATGCCCCTGTGGATGTATCATAAGCACTAGAAAATTTAGCCCCTAAAACACTTCTGCTTTCGAGGAAAATTGAATATAAAAATGTACGGGTGCTCCCAGTAAATTTTGATATATTTCAAATAGCGCCTACGGCCGTACAATGGTAGCTGCGACCATGAAAGTCTCAGAATATGTAGTTGTGATATATAATTTCTGAACAGGGATAGCTATTGGTCGACTTTAGTCAAGAAACATTGTTTTATAGCTTAATTAATATCTTGACCTTGAGAGGGAGCTATACCACATGAAGAGTGTATTATATACAATTTCACAACTTTAGACTCGATTTCAACCGCGACAAGGATCACTGAATATTGTAGGATCGCATATGCTTCCAATATGTTCATTTGAACCAAATTCATGACCCTATACCAAAACTTTGTATTACCTTTAAAGGCATATCATGGTGAATTACTTATAACACCGATTGCAAATGCGAAAGTAGATATGTGTTGTTGTGTGTCTTTATATTTGGAAATATACTGTATCAAGATATTTCAAACGAAATATCGTAGTATAAAACTTTAAAATTTCAACAATTTGAAACATTACGAAATGTTTAACTAAATTTCAAGTGGAGCTGTAGATAGTTGTGATGGTTATGAATGAAAATCACGTCTTTGAGTCACTCAGTCGCCCCCCCCCCCCAAAAAAAAAGACTGTGTTAAAAAGATAATAAAAGAAATAACAGATATGCATCATAAATTTATACTTTATTCAAAAATGTAATTCAGTTGAATTCAGCTTTGAATGTTATAGCCATCAGCCCAGCCCAGTGCAGTTCGCCTTTCGTCCAGCTCGACATAACCACCACATAACATATCATGCGTTCATACACAAGAATATGACTATCGATCGGACTATACGGATATTTTGTGTATAGCGGGTCAGGTTCTCTACGTGCTACTTGTGTATTCTTAGTGTGTGTCTGATACACAGGGCAAGACCAGTCCTAACGATAATACTTCTGGCCAATCATATGCTGTATATCAATGACGTAGCTTTGCATCATAAATAATGTTCTCTTACTAGTGAGTGAAAGACGGCTCTCAATGGTCACTCGTTTTAGCAAATTTACGGTATTGACCAATGACTCACATCAAGAAATTGGCGCTAAATGTAAATCATGTTAGAAATATGGATCCACCCTCTTAGCTTAAAGCCTGTCTGCACTAGTTTGACCAGCTTGTTATCTCATCAAATCAGCTTTCAATTAGCATAAGATAAATGGGGATCAATTCATGGGGCACCAACATGTACCGCTTAGGCATTGTTGGCTATATAGAGGGCGCAAGTAGCTACAAGTAGTGCAGTCCTGCTTTAAAGAAAGAAACGTGGCTACAAGAGGAGAGCGGGTAGTAATACTGATGCACATGCGATGATTCAGAATATTACTTCAGTTCGATCCTAATGTTATTCATTATATAAGAGAATCTAAATACCATACTCAAAACCAGTTCATTCAAAATCTTCAAAGCACATCAAAATGTGATTTAAATTTCTAGAATCTGAATATTCGTAGGCTGAACAAAAAATTTGAGCAGTTGACTTTATTGCTGGACAATATTGATGTGTGTAACTTAATCATAGGTCTCACGGAAACATGGTTGCAAGACCAGCCTCACTCCCTTCTTTCTCTTTCTCAACATAACCTCATATTTAATAACCGTACGAATAAAAAGGGGGGGGGGCGTTGCAATGTATGTTCCAGGCCACCTTAATTTTAAAGTACTTTCTGATATAAACGAAATGAATCTGGCAATGGAAGTGGCCTTTATCGAATTAGTCTTACATAACAAGAAAAATATCGTAGTTGGTACTATTTATCGCCCCCCCCCCCTCTCCAAATCACAATGAATTATTGGTTGAAATGCAGCATTTACTTGTAATATCCACCCCCTTCTTCAAAATAAACATTGCATTATTATGGGAAATTTCAACGTTGACTTGTAAAAATGAAATGATAATCAGTTCTCTCATGATTTTCTGGAGACCTTGCTTTCGTATTCTTTTGTTCCAGTAATATCAAAACCCACGCGGTTATCCACTCAGTGGTGTACTCTCATCGATAATATATTTGTAAATGTTGATCATTTACAAACTGAATCTGGCATTATAATGTCTGACATATCAGATCACTGTCCAGTTTATTGCACAATTTAAAGTTTGTTAAATCTTGCTAAATCACCTCCCCCTTAAAAATCCCAATACAATTTCAGCCTCCAAAATATTAAAGGAAAAGCTGGGGTCGATTGATTAGGCAGAAGTTTTGGCTCATACTGATGTAAATGTGTCTTACAACAATTTTATCCACGTTCTAAAAAAGCTCTTCTCCAATGTGTTCCACTGGAGAGATCAAATGTTCTATTTATAGACATGAACCACGTAACCCTTGGGTCTTCAAGTCTTTATTAAGATCAATTAATTTGAAAAATAACTTACAGTATTACAAATTTCGTGCGAATCCCACACCAAACTTCGTGATAAATACATTAAATCAAAAATACATCGACAAAGATTCTGCGACTTGAGAAACAGAGTTAGTATTGTATCCAGTTTGAAACATGGGGAGTTAATTAATAAGGCCTTGAACAAAAAATTATTTAAACAAAACATAGTGTATACGAATCCGAGAGGGTAATAAGACCATCAACGATGAAGAATCTATTGCTAATCACTTTAATGATTTATTCTCAAACATTGGACCCAATCTTACCTAGAAAATTCCTGTTGTCGAAGAACCCTTTCATTCTTTTTTGAAGAACAAAAATCAGAATTCTATATTTTTTAGTCCAACCAACTCATCTGAGATTCTAAAATTTGTTAACAATTCTAAAGAAAAAAGAAGTCAGGATGAAGTCAGTAACTTTTTATTGAAAAATATTAAATACGAAATCGTTGTTCTCCTAGAACACATATTTAATCTTTCATGACCCAGGGCGCGGTTCCCGACATCATGAAACTTGCAAAAGTTGTTCCGATTAAAAAAATTAAAAAAGGATGACCCCTTGGATTCAAGTAATTATAGGCCCACCATGATCGCTCAGTAGCCTTTTTTAGTGAGTAATAATACATTCTCCGACTCATAGTTTGGCTTCGGACAAAAACTTTCGACTGTTCATGCTATTTTACATTTCATTAATCATGTTGCTTCTGCAATTGATGATCACTGTCATACCCTTGGGATGTTTCTGGACCTCTCTAAGGCCGTTGACACGATTGCCATCAAATTTTACTCCACAAACTTTCACACTATGGTATACGTGGAAGGGCATTGGAGTGGTTCGAAAGCTACCTCAGGGGTAGGAAACAATACGTATCCATCAATGGAGTAGAGTCAGCCTTTCAACAGTTCATTTGTGGAGTTCCACAAGGATCCCTTTTGGGGCCTCTTTTATCTATATTGTATATGGATGACTTTTAAAACTCATCCAATCTGTTGTCGTTTATATCATTTGCTGATGATTCTTCTGTGTTTTTCTCACACAAAAAGCCCAATGCACTACTTGAAACCCTTAATCTTGAACCGGGTCTTGTTGAAGAGTGGATTTGTGCTAATAAACTTTTCTTAAATTTAAATAGCACTCAATGTATGCTCTTCAGCAACTCTATTTCAGTGTTTACATTAATAAAACAGTTATAAACTTAGTTAATATGTCAAAATTCCTTGGTTTTATCATTGACAATTAACTCTCTTGGAAAGAACACATCTTATATTTAAGCAAAACACTATCAAGAAACATTGGAATAATCAATAAATTAAAAATGTCGTTTCCTAAGTATATTTTGAAAATTTTGTACTCGACGCTTATCTTGCCTTATCTTAACTATGGCATAAAATTCGTTTAATTTCCAGTTGGACAAATTATTGATACTTCGAAAACGCGTCATACGAATAATTTGCCACACTAATAGGTTAAGCCACACTATGATTTATATTTAGAAAATAAAATATTACAAATTAATGACTTGTACAATTGCTTTTTTATGTTTCAATTAAATTCTGACGAACTTCCTCATGCCATTACGTCGACATTCCAAAAGAATCAACAACTTCATAATTATCCAACCCGGCAGTCTTCCTTTTTCACTTACACAAACTGAGAACTCTTCCTGCCCAATGTAAGTACTTTTAGATATCACTTGAAATTTAAACTTCTTCTTCTGTAAGAAAATGCTTAAGAAGGCCATTATGGAGACCACCGTTATTATCATCACTTGTTGGTTGGCTACACTACACACCCGTTTTTATTCTTCTTTTGTGTTTCTTTGTTGTATATATGTAACAAATGTCAAGGGAACCTTAATCACGCGCATACTGCTTCCAAGGTTTCCTCCTCGTTACTGTAGATTAAGTTAGCATCCTTTGTATTTATGACTTGTATAAAATCGTTATTTTTTTTTATTACCACCTATCTATCGAATACATTTATAAGTTTTTGTTACCTTGTATTTGCGTTACCTTGTAAATTCTGTTCATATACTGTACAGTTAATGTGGACAAAAAACATATAAACAAAATATTACGACAAGAGAATTTTATAATATTGTAAAAAAGCAGAAGTTTATTTCCAGAATTGAACATAATCAAATAAATCATAGTAATATTGAACATAAAATAGTCTTGGTCATATTAGGGGGAGAACATTTTACAAAAGTATAACACACATTATTTTGCAGAAATGAACGTAGTTATATAATCACAATAATATAAATGTATGATAATATAACTAAATTGCACAGATCGAACGATAACATTGCAGTAAAATCTAGGCCTGATCTTCAAATATCGAGATGTTTAGATAAATATGGGTAAATAAATGTAAAAGTCTTCATAATGTGTTTCATGCGACAGAGCCTCCACATTAATTTTTTTGAGTAACTCGAAGTAAATGCTCAATATATTCAATTACATTGACTCTACATAGTAGATACTACATAATGATGGTTTGGATCCCTGCACGGCACTGATGTGCTTTGGCAAGGTATTAATTCACATTTGCCAGGAGAGATCGATCGATGAAAGCGGAATAATATGTGTTTTTAACATGCTTTTTAAAAATCGCGTTATACACACAAGGTTTGTGGAGACTACCGAATTCACATTGAATGCCGTCATAACAATACTGTTATGATATATTATCTATAAAAATGTAATGTATTATGTTACTCTTATCTGCATCCTTGTTTGATAAATGATGTAATGATAGTGGAAAACCTAATGTAGACCGGCTTTACACAAAATTAGGTCCTGATTGGCCAATGATTACATTTTTAAAATTTGACTTTCCTCTTTGGGTTTCGAAGGCGTACGAAAATCTTGTACAGACCATCCCAGAAGATGTAGGCACCGACAGAACAAAACAAAAAAACTTACATTTTATGAATTGAATTTACTATTAATTTAATCATTATTTTAAACATTCCTTTAATGTACAATTTTAAATTTAAATACTACAACAAGAACAAAAGGCACTTATGAAAAGAAATGATTTAACATGATGATTTATCCTCATGGTGCAAATAAATACAATAATAAATTAATTATCAAGGTGTTTTTGGAACCATTAGAAACAATGCCGCTTATCCGTCATGTCTAGTCAACCCCTTTACCAATGACAATGACAATGACATTGATTTTATTTCTTTAACGGCCCCTTCTGGGGCATGGGAGAAATACAGTTGAATAGTACATATATAATGTTCAACTATGATTTTCATATACCACATCGACATTCCTGATCAAAATCGAATCGACGTATATCTTCAAGGCTTCCACGATCTCAAAGCCGTACTCGCCCAAGGCCGGCAAGTCCAAATGAGAGTTATTTGAAGGCGGTTGAGTCATTGATAATGATGGGAAGGATGTTAATGTCGGTGATGTCGGTGTAGGGGTCGAAGTCGGCAATGATGGTTGTAGGATTTCGACCTGTATGTAAAGCAAAGAAAAATAAATTTAAAGACTAGGCTTAAAATGAATATGTTTAATTCGATTCCTCTTTTCCCCATCTATTTATGTATATTTCCAACAAAATACATGTATCATATTACGAAGTACTAGGCAAATATTTTACAAAGCATTATTACATTTGAAGCAAAGAAAACATCGATACAGTGCATTATTTTCTTAGAAGAATTCACAGATTAGCTGTATTCTTAAAATTTTAGGCCAGGCTCAAGCCCCACCATAAGTTTATAGAATGCTTAATGTAAGCCACTTCCTCCAGAACTGTAGATATCACCATCTGCGCATGGGCACATAAAGGTCATTTCTGAAGAAAAAAAATTAAAACCCACCGAGATGAATACGTGATCATGTTATGTAATCATTATTCATGTGTGCACCTAAGGTACATTCTATGATACAAAAGGGCAAACAAAAGCTTTTCATGAAGCACATACATGACTTTGGCATTGATTATTTTAAAATACACAAAGTGGGATTTCTCCATGAGTAAAACTTGATCTGTGGATATTTGGGGTCATTTGACCCATGTGCTAACTACGAAATGGTCTATTCTGTAAAATAAAAGTAGAAAAATTCGTCTCCTTGGAATTTTTCTCCCCATTTCCTTTCCACGAAAACAATAACTAAGTTTGTTTTTATTTCGTTACATTATAACAAGCTTCGTAGATACAATCTGCGCATGAGCAGATAATTGTCATTTGTACAACATTTGAAAACCCACTGAGACAAAATGCTGGATACATGCTCATAAAGTTTCGTTATCAACATCTGTTTAAGCCCGAGTGCATTTCAGGGTAAACAGGTTGAAGTATTCTTTTCAAGAGGGGAAAGCAAAAGCCATTCACAGAGCACAGCCAACATGATCATTCTAGAATGTGCAAAGTGGACCTCCCCATGTTTAATAAATCAGTGGAAATTTGGGGTCATGTGTGACATGTGCTAATTACGATTCTCACCTCCCTGATCTGTTACAGTAATTACACCAAATGTAAGGGTCAATATATGGCATTCCATAAAGTCGTGAGCTTTGAAAAGTTCAATTGCAAATTAGTTTAATCCGTCGCTCACTTTCCCTTTTTTTTAAAGCTAATCTTGAGGTCTGGTATGGGAGTCGTATTTTGAGAGAAAATTGCTATGCTTTATTCTGGATTGTTTATACTGCAGTAGTTTTTAGAACCAGTGAAATAAAATCAAACGCACAAAAACTGGGCATTATCTTCGATAAAAAACGCGACTCCCATTTGCACATATTGACCTATGTTATAAGCACAAGGTGTCTGGCCTACTTACCTGGAGTTCCTTATCTTTCTAGTATGCTCATTACTCAGCCACTATATACATTTTCTACCATTTTTTTTTACACATTTCATTTATTTGTAATCTTGAACAATCAGTGTAGTTTCGTTGGATTCTGTTAGAATTTACTTTCTATATTTACCAGAACTCAACTTTATCTTTATACAAGGCCGCTTTCGAGAATATGGGCCCTTGGGTTTTCCCGATTTTTCTCTCTTATAGGGATAGAAATCACTCACCAATTGGAAAAGCCGGGAGCAGACATCGAGTATTTGTGTCTTCACGTCTAGGATCTTTCCTGTTAATGTGACGTTGTACGACAAATTTTGCTCTGTTTCTAGGACTGTGTCCAGGAGGCGGGCGTAGGTTTTAAGGGAGCACTCGTTTTGCCGAAGAGCGGCTGCATATTCCTGTGTTTTGGTAAAGTAAAGAAGAGGCTTAATAGATTTTAGTATCAATCTGACCTTGAAATGAAGTACAGAAATATATATGTATATAGAAACATATTTTACTAAAGGAGTCATTTGAGGGACATTTTGAGTATAAAAAAAATGAGTCATTAAGTAGACATCGTCATTAAGAGGACAATTTGGTGCCCTTTTAACGTTTTTTACGTTTTATTTCTCGTAGAAAGCCCATTTTTTAAATATATTTCTCTCTATATATGTAATTTTACTAAAGGCATCATTGGAGGGACATTTGGAGTGAAAACATGAGTCATTAAGTAGATATTAGGGTTAGAGTTAGGGTTAGGATTAAGGTTAGGATTATGGTTAGGGTTAGGGTTAGGGTTAATGTCCACTTAATGTACCATGTAGGGTTATACATATATATACACACACAGAGATACATACACGAATCTTATTAGATATATGACAATATATATAACAATTTTACACAGCCCCCCCCCCCAAAAAAAAACCTTATGCCTTTTCTCTGCCTTCCTTTTTGTTATAATAACTTTAATCGTTCCCAAAGCTCTCTCTCTCTGCCGAAGCTATTGTATTATTGTATTACAAAATTAAATTTGCTCCTAATGAACTAAATTTAGAAAAACAATTTACTGAGCTTTAAACTCATAATAAATCCCCACAAAAAATGAGACGGTAAAAGCAGTACAAACAAATCCGCACATCACATAAATCAGAAGAAGAGAGGGAGAGAGAGAGAGAGAGAGAGAGAGAGAGAGGGTGTAACAAAATGGAGACGCGAGAGCTCCCCCCCCCCACCCCAGTAGTCCAACCCGCAGGAGACATGCACTTCCGTATCAAACTCCCTTGAACCCTCTACTAAAACCACAAATTAAGTGTCTTCATATCGTATTCAATTAAAGACAATTAAAAGAAACTTTTAATTTCTTCCGTTTTTTTTTTCATTAAAAAAAAGAGTATACATACATAATGACATAAGCAATTTAATATAGCAACAGTTTTAATACAGGGGAGACGGCGTACTACTTCCTACAAGCTTATATATGCTTGTGTTGGATGCTTGTTATAACAATGCATTATAAATAATGTAAGAATAAAAAGTAGAATAGTAAAAACAAACAAAAAAAGGAAAAGAAGAGAAAGGGAAAAGGGAGTCGGAGTAAAGCTGTTGCAAATAGTGATAGTTAGCGTATAACTATTCTAATAACGGTACTGGCGGAAACATGACCACGTAAAATCAAGAGAAATAATGCTACTGGAAACATAAGGAAGTAAAAATTCATACAGGATTAATAACAACGCAATGTTGATATTATTGTTGAATATGAAGCAATGCTATTAACAAAATTGTTTTAAGTTGATTTTCTGTGAAGTTTTGTTTTTCTTACCTCATTATGGATTAACGCCGCCGAATTGCTGACTGTGCATGCATCCTTTACTTTCTCTACAATCTCATCTTCAGCTGATTGGTTTTTGGCTGGTTGCCCATCGCTCTCCTGTTCAAAAAAATAAAACAGTACAGATGTGTCGTTTTGTATATGGTAATAGTAATTATACTTATTACTGCTACTACTACTACTACTACTACTACTACTACTACAATTTATACTACTACTGCTACTACTACTACTTCTACTACTACTACTACTACTTCTACTACTGCTACTACTACTATTAATAATGATAATAATAATACTGATAATAATATTAATAATAATAATAATCATTATTATCAATAATCTTTATAATTATTTTCAGTTTTATTATTATTATCATCGTCGTTATTAATAGTAGTAGTAGAAGTGTTATTATCACTATATATATCTGCATTTAATGTGTTAAAAAATAATCATTATAGTGAATCAAATTGAGTTGAATAGATTAATTATATAAGGGAAAAAGCAGTCAAATACCTGAGTTGCTGAGAATTGCACAATTTAATATATCATGTTTATACTACGTTTGCATAGAAAGACCACTACCTTACATATGAAATAACAAATGGAATAGGAGAAGATTCAAAAAAGAAATATAAAACTGGAAAATATATACAAAATATACATGTATTAAAAATAAGTAAACTGTAACTTGGTCAATTTAAATTTATTATTTTCCCATCTCAAACAATTACTGTGATACAGATTTTCCCATAGGCTATATTATTGAATTGGAAAATTCGCAGGACTATATGATGATTTTTTTATAAATGTAATGCTTCCTGGGAGAAATTTCAACTATTTAAACATATTTGTGGCTTACACCCAGTATATGATAATTGTTTAGACATTTATGAAAGTTATTCCTGATGAATTTACTGTGATACAGACTTTCCCACAGGTAAAACCATTCTTAAATTACTTCCGGCAAAATGAATATTACATTAAGGTTTTCTGTGCTTGGAATTTGTCATTTCCAAACCTACATTATGTATATAAAACAGTGCAAAACTTACGTATTCTAGCATTAGGTTAAAGACCGAATCTTTCAATAACAAGGCACGAATATATGTACAGATGGCGAATAATTCCGTCCTTGTCTGTTCTGAGATAGTCGAGACTAGAGATGCTTTTGGAACTGGGTTAGCAAGACTCACTCCAAAGGCGGCAGCTTTAAACAGACAGAAAATACGTGTAACAAGTTAAGTTGGATCGGACGTTTGCCCTTATATTCGAAGTCATTAAGTGACCGCTAAAGGTTGTCGATCACTATCACTCGATCACACTTTGCTGCCGAATATAGACCTATGTTTAGTCCCAATAACACATTTTTGTGCAAGGTGCATGTGACCTTTAGCATGACTGTGCTAATTTTGATGATTACTAATGCTCACGTGATCAACCTTTTACATTTCCTCCAATCACAATGTAATCGCATAATCAGAACTCAAGTTTATCTTTAAAAATTCGCTTCATAGTTGAAAGTCCATTATTTGCGATGGCTATACAACAATCTGATTGGCAAACCTAAAACAACTAAAATAAAAATAGATCAAAGGCTATCGCACAAAGAGCTACTATTTGGTTGATACTGATCCAGTTTTGACCGATAAGAATACGCCTTTCTTCATGTCGTAACTGAAAAGCTTGTTTTTGATTGGCTGATGAAATTGGTATTAAACTAATAATGATTACATCATTTTCATGAGCACTTTTCCAGTATTCGTATAGTGGTGGGTTATTATAATTTTGGAACAAATGATCTTTATCTGCCAATGTGCAGACAGTTTCACTCTGCTTTTCAAAGAAAAAATGAATAAATAAAGGAATTAATAAGTCGGCTAAAGAATATCACACATATATTTATACTCCTTCCCAAACTGAAAGAATGATGTAAAGAAAAAGCAATGGTGGTGATAATAATTAGAACAACAAGAAGAAGAAAAGAAATTGGTAAATACTAAAGAAAGAGAAAAATTTCCATCGTGAAAGACAAAAGACAAAAGACAGAATATTACTCCGATTGACTTGGAGTTTCCAGAAGGAGGAGACCAATAACATCGTTAAAATGGCGTGAGACAAACTCTTTCAAATATACGATTTCGGAGCTAATGTACGTTGTTCAAAACATGAGAAGATTAGGCAAATAACCAGATCACAATAATTATCTATTCCTTATCCGACATAATAATAATGCACCTAATAAGAAGAAACATACATTACTGTATAACTATAGTATGGCTGTATATTTAAACCGATAATTAGAAGCATTGAAATTAAAGACCTACCAGTGAGCGCCAATATCATCAATCGAAACATATTGAATGAAATCTCCGTCAGATGTTGTAAAAAAATCGATGTTTTTTGTTAATATTCAGTCCAACTGATGGCTATCTCTCGGTGAATGACAATAATCATGTGAAATAATCTTTATTTTATAGGAATTTTTGTACATACCCATTTTTTAAATCATTGCGTAACGTTAAAGCGGTATACATGTACATAGGCCAAACGCCTACGTTTACCGACGTGTATTCTCTCTTCCTTCTCATTTGCCAACATAGCGAATTTCACTTGTGTGACATCTTTTCTTGGAATAAAGCAAATTTAAAACAAGACATTGAATTCTTCACGGATTCACCTATAACGAATTAGGTAATTTGCCGTTTTGATAGAGACATAACACATATAGAAACATCTGAGATATTGAAAAAAGAGCGATTGCAAACATATATAATATGCTCCGTTCTTTGCGGAAGTTTGGCCTTTCACATGAAGATCTAGTTACTATTTCCATTGGTTATATTCGCCCAAACTTGAATATTCAACTCCAACTCCTTTTGTATTACATGTTTATATTCCTTAGTATATTATTAATTCACAAATCTGAGATTGTTATATTACACAGTTATTCAATGTATTATTTTATGAAATGAAGTATACAAATGCATATTTATATATTTCTGGTGTTCACCTTAATATTCATTTTTGTTTGCAATATATCGTCGTATTTTATCAGTATGTATACATAATCGCTGTCAAGAGCCCATTTTCCCTTTCTTTCTATATGTCCCCCTTCAGTCCCCCCCCCCCCCCCCTCTCTCTCTCTCTCTCTCTCTCTCTCTCTCTCTCTCTCTCTCTCTCTCACTCTCCTTAGTGTTCACATCTCTCTGAATCTTGTTATCTCTCTCTTTCTTTTTTAACTCAAATTTTTAAATTGTAATATTGTATAAGATTAATGGTATACAGCATACATGTACAAGCTCTTCATAATTATGTAGATTGTAGTCTGATATCTCTTGAAATGTATACTCGTCTTTTCCATCAATGTTTTATTCATGTGCACTTCAGATATTTGTAACTGCGATACATGAAAATAAATCAATAAATACCATTTATCTATCTATTTAGAAATTAAAAGAAGATTTTGGTCATTAAAAGAATCCCACCTTCCACTCGTAATGTACACGCCTATGTACAAGCTCGTTAATCAGGAGAATGATTTGCACTCTTCACCTGATACTTCGGGATGTAGGCCTAATTTCTGAAGAGGATATCAAACAGACTGCATAATAGATAAGGTCGAGACGGTGGGACTGGGTGTGTTCAGGTTAGTAGTATAGGATTTCCCGGCCAAATTCGCGAGTTTGTCATTCAAATTAATTTGTCTTGCGTTCAAATTCGACGGTTTTAGTGCCGCAGTCAGGTATATCTCGGGTTTATATTCCCTTTTCTTGTTTTCAAATCTATGGAATTTTCGTTAGAATCTACGTATGTTTCATTCAAATTAATGAACAATGCGCTTCTTTCGCTATTTGGTCATTCGATTTGGCGCAACACGATTTTCTGACAACGCGACGGTGTACTTTTAGCATCCTAATTCATTTGTAGCATTCAAATTAGCACTTTGTGCACTTAAATTGATGGTCAATATACATTTCTCGTTTATTACACACTTTTTATAGCTCTTTTTTTTCTTTTTCTTTCAAGATTGTTTTTTCATGTGTATTTCATCATATTTCATTTTCTTGCATTTATACACTTATACTTATTAGATTTATTTGATATTCATCAGCATTTAAGTTTGATTGTTAAGAAGAAAAAAACGACTTCCATCTACGGACCTGATGGTCTCAATATTTTTGTAAATGTTCATGTAAGGAAGTTGTTTGTCTTATGTTTCATCATAAATTTATCATAATTTCATCATAATTTCATTATGGAAGAAGGGTACAATATTGTGAATTGGGGTAGGGACTAGAGTAAAAAATTTAAACATGATTCATTATTTAGCCATGTCTTCAGCCATCGATCTGCTGACGGGCAAGTAAACTATGAAACTCTTTAAGAAAAACAGAGGGGTGTGCTGGGTATAAGAGACGATGTGAATTACTTTTGTAAAATTCCGAGTCTGTAGTAAAAAGGGGCGATTGAGGGTACCCCCACCTTTCCCGGGTATATGAACATGTCCGTGCAGAAATGCCATATATCCCTTGATTCCGCCCCTTTTTTACTTTATGTCTGACTACACCCATTTGCATTGTCCTGAAAATAAATAAATTGAAATAACAGCTTAGACCCAAATGGCAAATCATGCATTTTAACTGCATTATTTAAAAACTGTAAAAGTTTGTTGCAATTCTTCCCCCTAACAATCCTAACTTGAATAAAAATATTACCAATACGAATGACAGGTGTTAATTTGAATGATAAAAATTACGCTTCGACAAGTGAATATTAATTTGAATGCTAGTTGAGCAGTTTCTAAATTGAATGACAGATCTATGAAACCCTTCGACCAAAATCCTAAATTAAATACAAAAACTGGAAAATTGAATGATAATTGGCATAGCAAAGCCGATCTGCGCTAACTTAAATACAAAGTAAATGAATTCGAATGACAAACACGCGAATTTGGCCGGGAAATCCTAGTATGGTATGGAAAAAAGCACCGCGAAAAGACTAACAATTAGGGCATGACCCATAACAGAAGGGCATGGCCCCTTCTTTTAAACACAGGCGAAAACTAATACATGCAAAGTTTCCCTTTGTATCCTACTAATAGGTATAAATGTAATACTTGTCACTGATTTTGAGGAATTGTGTCCCCTTTTGCTTCCCCCTCCTTTTTTCTAAAATACTAACAAAATTAAATCCGCCACATCCTCATTCATTGGTAATGGAGATTGAAAAGCAAAATAGCTGTTCAGGCACTTTAAGGCGGGGATGAGAAATATGCAAATAAGTGGGAGCAGGGATAAGAGAAGAGAATAGATTATTGCGTGCCAGAAGACGATCGAAACAGTTATTTTCTTTCATGAGTATCCTGTACTACCAGCGAGAGAAGGAAGTTTACAAGGAAGTGCAAAGGTATTTTTTTTTTTAGTGAGAGAAGATGAGATAGAAAGAGAGAGAGAGTGATGGGAGGAGAGAGATGGGAGTGTAGAGAGGAAAAAGAGGGGGAACACACACACGCGCACGCGCACACACACACACACACACACACGCACGCACGCACGCACACACACACATACACACACACACACACACACACACACATCCAGGTAGAGGAGAGAGAGAGAGAACTATCAAGAGACCCATGGAGATGCGAGACAGAGAAAGATAGTCACAAGATAACGAGATAGATACTATTAACCAAATATAAAATAATAATGCGCTGAAAGACAGCAGAACATAGAAGCTTAAGTTGTTGTTTTATTACAATAAAACAAAAAAGAAATTGATATTACAGTTCAATTAAATTTTAAACAGAAATTTTCTTCTATTGTGTATTCATTTCGAGTTTGCTTTACCTGGAAATTCAATACGACGTGCGATATATATAAAATCTGATAAAAATCTAATCTATATAGATGACCAAACGAGCATAAACAATAAGGGGGTTTTGCGAAGATATTACATTGCTGATTACGTAAGTCTCGAGGTACTTTTGTAAAAACTTGTTTACATAACTTTTGCGATGCAATTTGTGAAGATTTACATGTTTATATTTAAAGTTGTTAAAGTTGATACAACTGTTGTTTCAATTTTTTAATTAACCTCCAATTACCTTTAATTTAACTACGTTACAATGAACATCAATTAATACAAAGTTATCATATGATCAGATTGATATTCAATTAAAAAATAAAAACATGTATTCAACTATCGTTGGTAGATTTTAATTTGTAATGGTAAAAGTTTCTCAAAAAGGCCCTTCATCAGGTGTTCATATTTTACTTCGTGGGCATAATTAATCAGTCTTTCTGTCTTTCATAGCTTGAGTAAGATTTGAAACAATCACTAAAACAATCCTAGTTGCATATAACCTTGTGTTCAGTTTAATGGGATTCACCTAAGATATTGAAATTACACATTTTAACTCCTTTATTTCAAATTAAGGATGAATAATTATGTTTTTGAAAAGAAAAGTATTCGGTTTTCATATTGCTATATTTACAAATTTTCTCACGGATAAAATACAATATCCGTATGTAGGCTCCAGTCTTTTTTTTTTACCGGAATAGCAACCGACCTTTAAAAAGAAAATTACATCATTTAATCTTTCTCACAATAAAATAAATCTGCACTTCAATTAAAATTCTTTTATACCGGCTTTTGGGGAAATGGTTATACGAATAATGTATGGATAATGTGGAGCCAAATTTAATAATGCTTTTAATCAAGACGCGTATTCAGAACACAGGGAAATAAAAGACGAACATTTACAACAACATACCCAATAATATTATTTTTCTAGAATTTCCCTACATGTTTTTTAAAAGTAGAGTCATGGGCAATTCTCTAATCACATTCATGTTTTATCAAAATCATGAATAGTAGGTATAGGTGTAATTACTCTTACATCTAAGGTTACCAGAAAGATGGGAAAGGGATGGTTGGTTCTAAACTAATTTAATTATTTCATGAGTATTTAATACGTCGGTAAGCAACATCAGTTTACAATAGGAAATGCACAATCCGTTCAGTAGGAAGTGATAAAATCAGAAATAGAAAGAGAGGGAGGTATAGGTATAGGTATCGGTGTAATTACTCTTACATCTACTCTCTTTAAAAAAAAAAAGGTGAATTTTCACTCTATTTTCACTTTCTTGGGAGTGACGTCCGTGATCACTTGTTTAGGAGTGAAAATCGATTGGTTTTAGAGTCTCTCTAAGAAGAAAAGAGTGAATGTTCACTCTATTTTCACTCTATTTTCACTCTCCAGAGGAGTGACGTCCGTGATTTTGAAAATTCACTTTTTTTTTTAAGAGAGTAAGGTTACCAGAAACATGGGAAAGGGATGGTTGGTTCTAAACTAAATTAATTATTTCATGAGTATGTAATAAGTCGGTAAGCAACAGAAGTTTACAATAGTAAATGCACAATCCGTTCAGTAGGAAGTGACAAAATCAGAAATAGAAAGAGAGGGAGAGAGAGAGAGAGAGATGCATGATTGGAGAGTAATAGTTAAAGGACGGATTGGAGGCGGATAGTGAAATAAGACTAGTGACTGCAACTTATTATGACGCCATAAAAGAACATATTGAGTGCCCATCTATACGACAGTACAAACATACATACTGGTGTTTTACAAAAGCGTAATTAAAGAAAAGATAAAGGTTTTATTAAAGCCCCAATGCACTACTTATAGCTACTTGCCCCCTCTAGATAGCGAACAATGCCTAATTGGTCCCCCATGATCCTCTTTTTCATATGTTAAGCCTCGGTCACAAATACCATTATGAACTGCTACGAACGCCGTACGAACGATTTTCAGACAATGAAAATTCGGGAAGACAATGGAAAAACAGGGAGATTCGTACGAAATTATCGTTCGTACGAACCTTTGTGACCGTAGCATAAAGTGAGAGCTGATTTGATGAGATAACCACCTGTCAGTGACCTTTCAGGGTGGTCTAATCCTCCTGTAAACTAGTACAGATGGGCTTTAAACCTCGTCACCATTATGCACTATAACCAGCATTTGCATTTTTAGTTTTGTATAAGATGTAATTGTATATCAGTCTATTTTGTGTGTATAGCGCTTAGAGACTTCGGTGGTAAGCGCTTTATAAGTAACGTTTTTATTATTATTATTATTATTACACTTAGTAACATCTGCCTATAAGCCTACCATTTAATATATATTATTAACATTGTAGATAAATCAATTTACACTAATATTGATCGTTGAAAGTCTGACTAATTTAGAGGTCTCAATGAGATCAGAAACTCAGGTTTTACATTTCCCCTACGAGACAGCTTACATACAGTAATAGCTCATTACGCAAATCTTTAAGGATTTAAGAAAGAAATTAATCAATTATTATTAGTATTATTACAAGACACTCACAATGTCCGGATTGACCACAACACAGGAATAGTAGTAACAGTCTACATACAAAGAATCTCTACAAATGTCAATACCTCCGTTTTCACAAGGAAATAGATATATTATATTTCAATACAAATTCAATCTATCAGTCTATTTGGACGATCAAAGGCGGCGATCCCGGGGTAGGGATGTTCAAGGAAATTTTGAAAAATTAAACGCAAATATAATATATATATATATAGAAAGAGAGAGAGAGAGAGAGAGAGAGAGAGAGAGAGAGAAGAGAGAGAGAGAAATATAGAGGAAAGGCTTCAACACACTACTAACATTTTTAAGAAGTGTTCTTCAATGAAAGTGTCACCATTACAAATGGAACTTTTTCTTGCTCGGTCGCTTCGCTTCCTCGCAAACTATAGTACTTAAAGAAAAAGACCAGTTATGGTCATGCGATTGCATAGTGAAAGAAACGTTGTGGATCGATCAGAAAAGGTTGATCATTTAGCATATAAGGGAGGGGGGCAGAATAACTTATATCTTCATTCGATATTACTAAGATTGATTATACTCTGTGCGGTTTTTTTTCCCCCCATTATGTTTTATAGTTAAATGATGTATG
>JAVYIG010010320.1:0-70176 GCA_035222895.1 Strongylocentrotus droebachiensis
CGTTTATCAGCTTAAAAATTTGCCTGGAAGACATTTGAAAATGCTGATTCTAGACAAAATAGTAGACAAGAAACGCACCCTAGGCATATTATATAGTAGCAACATCGCTTCCCTTATGAACTGAACAATGAATGTATGACACCAATTTTAAGAGGAAACGGTCCCCTACCATCATCATAAGAACGTCTGTTTGGTAGCAGAAGGGTGTTGATTCTATGTAGAATAATATCAGTTAAAGCCCTTCTTGCTCCAAACAAGATGATGAATGATTTCCTTTAGTTTCATCTTGGATGCTTGGAACATTATCACGTTGCTTGGTCATTAAATCGTAATTTGTCACGAGTAAACTTGCCCATCTGCATCTCAGTAAATGTCAAGATAAATGTTCATCACCCTTTCATCTGGAATCCTTTGAACACAGGCCAAATGGTTTGATTGTCACAAGTGAACAAACCCTTCTAGTCATCTACATAGGCTTGTTCACATACAACAGTGTGTATGATTTTATAACAATTCCATCGTTGACCCTTAGAAGTTAGAACACTATTTTATGCAATGAAATCGAACATACGGTGACGTGAAAACAGGCCCTATTTGATCCGCAAGAATGCAACATTTTTTATTTTATTTTTCAAAGGGAACCTTTTGTAATAATTCCACATAATGTGTCTAACAACACTCTTTATGTTTTATAATGTGAAGATAAATATTCATTTTTGCTTTCATCTTTAGACATAAAAACATAATCACATCCTTTGAAATCGACCACACACTGTTATAAGCCAACACAACTCTCTAGATTCTTGAGAATTAAATGTCAAGCCTCCAGTTTTTTTACAACCATAAAAAAACTCAGGGAAAAAAAAAGGGCAAATTAGCCCCCGAAATGCCAAAAAAGAGCCCCCGAAAGTCATAAAAGAGCCCCCCCCAAAAAAAATGTACATAGAGTTCAATGCAAAACAAAATAAAGAGTGTTATTTTCATGCAAGCAAGCTTGAAAAGTAGCCCCCAAAATTGTTTAAGTATTGTTTTCCTTGAAAGAACTTCCTATTTATTGAAATTGTACATAGTGCCACGTGTGAACACATCGTATTGGATCCTTGAGAATGTCATGATGTACATTAGAGAAAGACATTTCAATTACATACCCCAAGAACGCTGATTGCATTCCCACACATTCAAAGGTATCTCTTTCCTCCTGTTAATCTAAAGGGGCATTCACACTACAAGTTAAAACCCTGGGTTTGGCTCACATTCTGGGGGGTGTTTCACAAAGATCCCAACTTGACCTTCACTCTAAGTTGGACTTAAATATTATGGAGAGCCATTTGTAGCCTTAAAATAAAATATATTCAAAGGCAAAGATTCAAGTATTTTAGACTTTTCATAAATTCCTCATCAAGAACATGAAATCTCCTTGATAATGGACAATTTGAATGATTTGAATCAACATTTATGCTTTATAAAATAACTTTTACAAAATATTTTTAATGATGCTAACGGCTTTCCATAATTGTTAAGTCCAACTTAGAGATAAGTTCAACTTAGGATCTTTGTGAAACACCACCCTGGACTTTTGTCCCAAGTTGCTCGTAAACACCAACAAAAAAAGCCTAAATAGAGGAAAAAAGCACCTTAGTGTGTGTTTTTTTCTTCTTTACTTTGGGTTAAAATCAGATAGTTTTTGCAGTATAAATGCACGCTCTCAAAACACTAATGAATTATTCCAGTTTTAGCTTGTGTGACTCTCTGTATTAATTCCCAACTATCTACAAGCTGCGCGTACACACTACTTGATATAAAAAAAACAGAATCAACTAAAATTGACATTTTTTCTCAAGCTTTTCCAATAGTGTACATGTAAATGTTAGTTAAAAAGAGATTTTTGTTTTTGTCAAACTGTTTTTGGGGTTAGTGTAAATGGCCTCATGATGCTTGTCATATTAGAAGTGGCTCTAATCTGCTTGATAGATTTGAATGTGACATTTGATGAATGATATATGCACTGAATGATTCTCAGAACCTTTCTCTATTGAGTATAGGGTACCCGTCGAAAAGTTCGAAAGTCAAACTTCAACTTGTAAAAGCAAAGCTTTGTTTATGGAGGGCCTGCGATTCAATTTGTCCAAAGTATGTGCTTAGACAAAGCAGACGCACTGGAATTATAACTACCATTGATTCACTTTAAGAAGACGCACTGGAATTATAACTACCATTGATTCATTTTAAGAACAGAGTCCTTCTTCTTCATTCAATTTCTTATTTTACTCTCTATCTCTCTTTCCTTAATCATTATTACTGTTCTCTCTATCTTCTATACGTTTTCATGTGTCTATCTCCCTTTCCTTATTTTGTTTTAATGTGTTGATTTAACATTTTAGCAAGCTGGATGCAATTTTGAAATGTACATCTACATGTATGTTTGTATTTTGCTCAATATCCCTCGACATGCATGGGAATTAACAAAATTATACAAAATATTATCTCTAACTCCCTACTTCCGTCCCCCCCCCCCCCCCCATCTATCTACATGTATCTCTCTCCTCTCCCTTCTCTCTCCCACAATTAATCCTGTACAGAACAACTCTTGGGGAGGGTTACAAAAAAATTATATTTGAGTTGAAGTGGACTACATGATGTTATTGTCATTTCACATACCAAGCCAGTTTTGATTTTTAGTTTTTTATCCTAGAGTTGGTAGCACTTAAGAAATGTGTACAGTCAACCTGATCCCGCCTAGGATGTCATTATCTGGGGGGATTTGGTGGCATTCAGTAATAAATTGGAAATGCATCTAGAGGATCAAAGTGGGATCAATTCTGTGCCAGAACCAGTAGCATCAGTTCACATTTCCTACAAGTACGGCGGTAGTCTACGTATTCAGTCCTCTAAGCAAAATGGGCAGGTCTCCATACTACTACCAGCATTTACCCTCATTTTCTCCTTTGTGATATTCTTTCTTTAGTTTTCAAAACATCTCACATTTATTCAAAATGGATCCGAATTCAAATTATCAATGTCTGTATGCATCCCCCCCCCCCCCCCCCAACAAAAAAAAGCAAAAGGGCCGGTCATGAGAAAGAGCTGGGTAAAAAAAAAGGCTTGTTTTTTGCTAGATAAGAAACAACATTGTCCAGTCTATGCTACACTATGCTGAAAACTGATGAAGACCAAGCGCATGTCATTTTTATTCTGAAATGAAATAGATTGAAATCTAAGGATATCTAGACAATGTGGTCAACACAAATGACTTATACTAGATCTTAATCTAATACAATTTCAACTTTGCTTGCAATCATCTGCAGTGCAAGTAAATGAACTTTGAATGAACAAAATTAGTGTTGCAATTGACCCATTGGCACTTCTATAATGGACAAAAAATATCAAATATGAAAAAGCATGGCACCCCCTCATCGGGACTGGAAACTAGGTATCAATTATCTGTGGCCAGCAGAGCCTGGTCAAAGAGGCACCTGGTCAAAGAGGTCCCTGGACACATAAGGCTTGACCTCCATCTCTCACTCTCATAAGATATTCCATCAGCCTTTTCACACACAGCTAATATTCTATAAACATGACTAGTATAAACGTGTTTCGAACGTGTTTAAACTAATCACGAGCCTTTCACACACAGAAATTTCGGTGCGATCGTTAATCGTTTCGTGATTAACTACTGCTCATAAAATGCGCAGTAGTGCCATTGCGCATTGAAGGTCATGTCACATCAATCAAAGCGCACGCTCCATTCAGTTTAAACACGTCTGAAACACGTTTAAACACGAATAACCTTTCACACGCAAAATGTCAAGCTCACTAGATACGAACTTCGTATCTGCAGCCTGCTTTTAGGGGCGTATTGTTCGCGACTTCGTATCTATCCCAACATCGTATAAACGATGTTCACACTGGGAAATTTTGTCTATAAACATGTTTAAAACTTTACGATGATTCTAATCATCTCTAGATACGATGAATTTTAGCTGTGTGTGAAAAGGCTGCATGTCACTTTGGACAGACAGACAGATGTGGGAAAATCATAATCATTTCATATTAGATATTGCTTGAGGATGATATCATGTACAGACCATCTAGCAGCTCTAGCATGGGTCAGGGTCATCAGGGGTCAAAAGCTTAAACCCAGGTCTGGTTAAAATCACAATCAAATTCTTCCTAACAGGCAAACTGAAAATTACTGTTTTGCTACAGCTCTCTCTTGATGTAAAGATAAATGAATTTTACTTGTTTTTATTTTGCTAGTGCCCCTTTTGAATTTATTTATTATTCTCATTTATTTGTGCTTCAGTATGTTTCTACTGGATTTATAATCACATTTAGAAACAAACAAAAAATAAAGAACATCATTTTGAAGACAATTGTCAGCATATAAAACAAAACCATAGGTTGGCCAAGGAGTTATTGTAATAACTCCTTGGTCTGACTAAGGAAGCACATTTACATGTAGGAGGAGTGACCTCATAACTACTTGGTTTGACTCCATACATTTACATGTAGATATGTCTGAGCTATATGACTGCTTTGGTCTGGTAACTGGTTTTAATTGATAATCAGATTTAGAGTGGGTAAAGTCCATGTTTGCATGTAGTATGTACATGTACAGTACATGTATATGGTAGAAGGTAAAAGATATCTTTTCCCCCCTAATCATTTGTTTAAACAGTCCAAACATTGAACACATACATGTAGGGCCTACACATGCATGGCCTTTGTTAATAATGGTACACTGTATAAGTAGCAAGTAGGTCTCAATAAGCCTATTTAAAGATACTATCTGCACATGGATAAAGTGCATTTGTACAAAGCAGTAAAACACATGGAAAGGACTGCTGGATTCTTGAAATTATGTAACGGGTGGTACATTCTATGATACTTAGGTGGAAGTATTCTTTTCAAGAGGGCAAACAAAGCTATTCATGAAGCACCTCCATTGCTTTGGCAGTTACTAGTCTAAAATGCCCACAGCGGGACGTCTTCATGTGTAAAAGATCTGTGGATATTTGGGGGTCATTTGTACAAGTGCTATCCCTGAAGTGGCTTATCATAAATGGTTATCATTTTGACCTATGGTATATTGACCAGAGATTACAGGCCTCTGTACATGTGTTTTCACACAAACAGCAACTCACATGCAATGGCTTTTTACACTTATGAACAATTCAGGAGTAATATCATGAACACAAATAGGACAATAGCCTTCTGCAGTACTGAAATATAGAAATAATGAATCTGCACAAGGTTGATATCATGCATGTAATGAGGGCAACCCTATTTTAAAAAAATCAGAAAGACCCCCCCCCCCCCCCCCCTCCCACGATGACAACAATGTTTAGTGAGGGGCTGCAGACTGCACTATTGTTTGTCTTTCCTTTCTCTACTTATAGTTTTTACACAAACGACCCCATTCAACCTCATTTGGCACCAGGGGAAAAAAATACACGGGCTCGAGGCAAATAAGCCCTCGAAATGCCAAGAGCCCCTAAAATTTGCAAAGAGTTCAATGCAAAACAAATTAAAGAGTGTTATTTTCATGCAAGCAAGCTTGAAAAGTAGCCCCAAAATTGTTTTATTAACTTTTTCCCTGTTTGGCACAATTCTACTATGTGCCCATCTATACTGTCATTTTACTGTTAATACACTGATTGATACCCACGCCTTTACATCAAGTCAAGTCAAGAGAAGTCCCGGAATACAGGGATCAGTTTCACCCCACACGTGCCACACAGTCGTCCAGTAGCTGTCCAAAACTACAACTTACTCGCTTTCCAAAGGCATGTGGGTAAGTTCGTTGACAGATGTCATTTTCAGAATTATATGCTTTTCCCAGCTGGACGCCCCAACATCTACGTTCAGAGGAGGAATTTGGTATTGACTCTATTGAGTCATGCTATGGAGTTGAAGTGAAGTTCGCGGTGAAGTTTTCTAGGTTGACTGTAAATGGTACTCCAGCAGATGTATGAAGTGATGAAATGAAATTATTGCAGAGTGTTAACAGCAGTGTGTAGTATGGTGAAGGAAGAGATTGTATAGGGGCACCTACCCACCCCCCCCCCCCCCCCCCCCTCTGCTCCTCTAATTCTTTGGAGTCGGGAAAAAGTGGGAGAGGGGCAAATATAGAGAAAAGATATTTTGTTGTCCACCTTTTTTTTTAAAGTCCAAGGGGTAACCCTTCCCCAACCCCCTTTTCTTCCAAAAATATGATCCAGAAGAAATATGAAATAGGGGAAAAATGAATCACAGAAAGGAATTTCACAAGTTTATCGCCTTTAAAAACAGTCATTGTTTGGAGATCGTAAAGATTCATGCTACCACAAGTTCTGGGTTTATAGTACATGTACATTTCCAAAATTTGGTGTTGTGCTGGTTGTGATGCATGAAACTTTCAAGAATCTGAAACTACTTGCTAAAATAGCCAATCGGCAAGTAGCCAAAAATGTGTGAACTTTTCATCTTCTGGCTTTAAAGCAGGTTAAAGGGGACCTTTAAGCTTGCCTGTTAGCTGTCCACCAGCATGTCCTAATTGCACTGATATATGTAAGCCAATGCGAGGGCAGAAATAGTTTATAACACTCCACGGGAGCCACATTGGTGCCCAAATTTAAAGGTCCATATAAATATAGTGATACTGTTGTAGAACAGTCGTAAGTCGTAACACACGGAAGGCTTCGTTCAAATTTTGATGAAGTAAAGTGTACACGCCTTTAATACATTTCTATATCTTTGTTGCGCGGGTGTCATTCGTTTTAATACATGTTTAAAAAATGCATGGTTTACTGTTCCATATAAAGCCTCAAAACTATCGGTAATACAGTACTAAATGTAGGTGTACAAGAAGGTACATAAATTATACATCTACCGGTACATCCTTTGCTTTCAATTACTGGCTCGAGCGAAGAATGAATATACATGTACAATGTATATACAATATATATATACAAAATACATGTTCAACTAAGGAAAAAGTAAGATGATGCCTCAACATTTATGTGTATCTTACAAGACCAGAGTCCTGTAACATAAAATGAGTTACAATTGAATGTACATGTCTATTTTTTCCCAAAAAAATTAACTGTTTCTTCTTCAATGAATCATACCATAAATTTTAACCAAAGATTGATTTCATATAATGGGCAGATATATTGCATGGTAAGCTACTAAGCTACAATTAAAGGTGAAGTCCACCCTGATATCAAGTTGGTTTTAAAAAACAGAAAAATGAGAGAAACAAATTAGTGAAAAATTGAGCGATATCTAATTAAAAGTAAGAAAGTTCATAACTTTCCTATTCTTAATATGTTTTTGCCCAAACTTGCACTAACCTATTTCTCTCATTTTTGTGTCTCTATTAAACCAAATTTAATTGCAGCACGACTACATGTAAACCCAATTTAATTGCAGCACGACTACATGTAGAGAGACAATGGATTATAAACTTAAATGGATTTTAGGTCATTTATGTTTAAGGGCCAAGGCCTTTTACGTGTAGGGGCCTACAAGCAAATGTTACCAGTAGGTTTACTTTACAGCACTGAGTTTAGGCAACATTACCCAAGCCTTCAGGACTACCCGCACACATTGTAATGCTATACAGTATACAAGGACCATAAAGCTTTATGATAATTTTTCGTATAGCTTTAGCGTGATAATTTTTTGTGTTAAGGCCCTTCTGTCTCTGAACAAATTGTATGGAAAATTATACTAAAAATAATGCATGACTTTTGTCAAAGGGTGAGGCCATATACATGTAGGAGACCAAATATACATATGTACCGGGTAACTTTAAATATTATTGTACAACTGGTGACGTCAATCTGCAAGGTTCATGATCCCCATTTGTCAGAAGTTCCCCTTCAATGGAGGGTAAAATTTAGGTTGATTTACGAGTCTCTGCTGGGAGGAAATGTATACAAACAAATTGTTTCTTTGGAGGCACAAGAGAGTTGACTCTAGTGTACCCAATATATTTTGCTCTGTATGTTTATTAGGGGTTCCATTTAGCTGTACTCTATTGAAAATATGATTTTTTACATCCTACACAGTATGCCAGGGAAAGAATTGAAGTGGGGTTGATTTTATACATTCTTTAAAGGCACACTGTCCTACTTGTAGCTACTTGCTCCCTCTATATAGAAAACTTCCCCCATCGGTGCCTGTTGGTCCCCCATGATCCTCTTTTTCTTACGTTAAATGAGAGCTGAGTTAATGAGATAGCCACCTGTCACAGTGACCTCGCTGGCTCGCTGGGTGGTCTAATCCCTTCTGGCTGAAGTAGTGAAGCCTGCCTTTAAATTGTCTTTTAGGTGAATGTACACTTTAAAGTACACATACATTAGCACCCTTTTGGGCTCCAAACAACTAAAATTATATGTTGTGAGCCAAAACTGAGGAACTTACGCAAAACCGAAGCGTGAGCAGAACTTTAGTCTGTTTCGCGAACGCTAGCGTGTGCTGACCATTATAAACAAGACCATTCGTTTACGTGTAGTCGTCCAAAAGAAGTCGTAGATGGTGTTAACCAATATCTGCCATGCTACACCCCCTTTAACATACAAGCGACTTGTATTAAAGCAGAGTTGACAACGACCTACATGTAGCCCTGGCTTAATTAGCCCACAGGGACAGTGGCCTTTTGTTGTAGTGATATTATACAAGTCTGATTGGTCTGAGTGAAGACTAGATCTGGAACATCTTTATTGAGCCTGACTCATCCCATTCATCCCAGTCGATAATGTATAGACCAGCAGGCCATCATTTCCTACAAGACAGGGGGTCTATTATACCATTAAATGACTGGTGTCATCTCCATCTGTACAGCTCACTTCGTCTCTCTCTCTCTCTCTCTTTCACTCTGTTTCTGTTTCTTTCTTTGTCAAAGTTCTGTCAGTTTGTAACTTTGTATCTCAAAAATATTCATCTCTCTCTATCTCTCTCTCTTTCTCCATTTCACTGTTTCTGCTTCATTCTTTGTCAAAGTTCTGTCATTTTTACTGACATATATCATAATGCATCTCTCTCAGCTTCTCTCTCTGTATCTGTTTTACTCCTTTTTTTATCCGTCTGATATTTCACTTTTTTTGCTCCTTTCTTTCTCATCATCATGCTCTTTTATTCATCTTTATATCCTTCTATCTTTCTCTTTCTCTGTTTTACTCCTTTTTATCCGTCTGATATTACACTTTTTTCTCCTTTCTTTCTCCCCATCGTGCTCTTTTATTCATCTTTATATCCTATCTTTTTCTCCCTCTCTCTCTCCACTCCCTTTTAACACCTTTTCTTTCTTTCTCAAACTCCTTCGGTCGCTCTCTGTCTATACATGCAGTATATATATTTATCTATTTTCTATTCTCCTTCTTTCTCCCTCTCTCTCTCTCTCTCTCCACTCCCTTTTGACACCTTTTCTTTCTTTCTCAAACTCCTTCGGTCGCTCTCTGTCTACACATGCAGTATATATATTTCTCTATTTTCTATTCTCCTTCTTTCTTTCTCCCTCTCTCTTTCTCCCTCTCTCTCTCTCTCTCTCTCTCTGTCATCAATCTCTTCATATTTAAATGAAAATATGAACTAATTAAAAGGATTCACAAGAGTTGTACAAACATATAAAATCCCCCCCCCCCCCCACCCCCTACACACACAATTGTTGTTTGGATAAGCAAACAAGCAATTCGTAACACCCAGGACATAAAACATTGAAATATTGCGATTACCAAGTACCAATTAAAATACCTTACCTGTATATTGATGGATCCAACATCAGTGATGGAGAAAGAAGAACAGCCAGGCAGCAAACATCAGGGAGAAGAGAGGAGAAAAAGAGAAAGACGTTATTAAATGGTATATTCATGACAAATGAAATAACTAACCCCCACGAAGACATGGACAAATTTCCTTTGTACAACTCCCATCTGAAGAGTAATTACATCTTTTGTCATTCATGACAGAGAATGCCATACAGCAAAATCTCATAAGATATTATGTATTGCACAACAAATTCTCATAAATAGTTACCATTACGGTACCTTTAATGTCTTATCTGTACATGGGAATATTTCAGAGGGTACATGAGTTTATCTTGGTTGTCTAATGAGCACAAGTCTTATCGACTTGTCATTCGAGACGATTGATTCCATCACTCAATCTTTGAAGAATTCGCAAAACAGCCAGAGACATTACTTTCTGCATTTGTTTGAAGAGAATACACTACATCGAAGGGTGTTAACTCTGTGTTAAAGTATATGAGTTAGCTCCCTTCTGACACTCAACAATGTGACATGTGTAAAATCTGCTACTCTATCACCCTAACACTTGGGTTTCACTTGTTGAGATCCTCATTCTTTATCAATATCAAATTTTCATTCAAAATGATGCAAACATGTACATTTCATTAAAAATGATGCTAAAATGTACATTTCACTTTAAAACATCAGTGTTACTAGACATTTCTCAATACAACTTTCAGACTAGGTCCAAAAAATTGTGTATAGCAATACAATTCTCATACGGCAATACAATGAATTTCTTGTTGTGTGAATGGGGGAGTTTGAAATGCCAATGGCAGAGACAGACAGGACTTATGTATGGAATGCAAGTTGAAGTGCAAGGCTTTATCTTGGAGATGTCATCTTAATGAGTCCATTTGTTATCAGCTATTCCACTGTGTGACGATACCGATGTGTTATACAGCCCTTCACATCGCACTGGTTCTCTCTATAGCTAGGATTGCACCGACAGACAAGGTTTTCAACTTCTAGATGAGCTTTTAGTTTACCTCATGGCTTTGAACTTCCAATGTGTTTACTTTAAACTTGAAGTTTAGCTCATGGTTTTAAACTTCTAACATGTATAAACTTTAAAGAGAAGGTCGAGTTCTGGGAGAAGTAAAACAAAAATTGTGAGCATTATGATTGTTATAATGCATGTGTGGAAAAACATCACAGAAAAAATGTTCCCTGAAAAGTATGGCACTTCAAATGCTTCCCTGTTTAGAATATTAAGGCATTTGAAGATGTTCACCTCTTTCCAGAACCCAACCTTGGTTTTAGACTTCTACACTGTAAGTAACCATTAAGTCAAGCTTATGGTTTTAAACTTCTAGGTAAGATTTTAGTTGACCTTATGGTTTTAAACTTCTAGGTAAGATTTTAGTTGACCTAATGGTTTTAAACTTCTAGGTAAGATTTGAGTCTACCTTGTGGCTTTAAATTTCCAACATACATGTATTAACTTCAGTGCTGGAGTGTTTAAGGAAAACCTTAAGATTGGAAAAGGCTTCAAATCATTTCCCCTGTTTCCTGAGCTTACCATGCGATTCCTTCCCTTTCCCACTCAGTGGGGTCTGTGGAAATAGACTAAGCAGGACACTTGTCCAATTAATTAAGGGTCATTAGAGAAGGTGTGAAACTATGATTGGATAGATCAATTGCTTCCTCTTTAAAAAGCAATTCCTCTTTCACTTTAGAGAGGCTATCTGGCCTGTCCCACTGTTCAAAACTGAGGAACAGATTCGGTTCGCATAAATTGCTAAAATGGTTTAGTTCTAGAAATAGAGAATTACCGGTACATGTACATGTACATATCAAAAGAGAAACTGCCTTCTAAGGTTTCAAAAATTGTCAGTTTGTCATATTTTATATGATATGATTAACGATTCAGGATTGACCTGGGTTAATGTCTTTTGAAATAGAAACTCAAGATTATTATTGATAGTTGATACCTGTCATATCAAAGAAAGTTTTATTTAACAAAGTATAAAGTTTCATTTACAAGATCAATACGATAAGACTATAGGCAGTATACAGTAACTTAGTTCCTTCAAAGTTGGTCTATTTAATACTGATTAACAATGTATGGAACCCATAATAAAGTTATTCATACCTCCATGTAACACCGCAACATTTTGCATTATCCCTCTATCTATGAACATGAAATCTTCCACAGGTACATGTAAATTAATCCAAAAGGCTTTCCTTTTGAAGGTTCACAATAACAAGACCATTGTTTTTACATTTCTTATTAAAAATAGAATCCACGGGACATGTTATCTTCAACTGAAATGAAAACATGTTTATATTGTGACTCATCAGAGTGACATTTGGCAATTCATCAAGACCTCTGTCCACAGTGTAGGCCCACATGATCACAATTTGCATAAAAGCACTCCCAAAAGTGTTTGCTTGCAATACAAACGTTCAGCCAGTACTTGAACTTTGGATTGACAGTAAAGACAACTCAACAGACATATTAACTCAAATTGAGTCAACATCTAGATGTACATGATAATGGTGTACTAAATGTTTACTAAAACATAGAGTGCACGGGTCTACATTGTATTCTAGGTTTTGTACGGTAGCTTCTCTATCGTGTAGCTTGTTTAAATCTAAGTTAGACTCAACTTTGCATTTGTCCATAGTCACATTTGAGTCTGTCAGGGCACACCCTCTACCAAAATAAGCTCCCCTCTTTGGCACTGATCATTGAGAGGGGGGGGGGGGGTGTAACTGAACCCCTTTACCAGGAGGACACGATAGTCTGATATAAGGGTGAGGGTGGGTAGGGGGACTAATGATAAAGAGGGTGAAGAGGGCCCCCATATTTGTTTGACATCTTTGATCCTCTAGAGGGGTAACTGAACCCCTCTACCAGGAGGACCGGTATAAGGATGAGGGCAAGGCGAGGCAGGATGGTGGATAAAGGGGATGAAGAGAGACCGGTATCCCGACCAAACCCTGGAACCCCTTTCATCTTCTGAAGGGGTAACTAGATCCTGATATCAATCTCTCAGTATCACAAATTCCCATCTTTCATATTTCTCATCTGACCCCTAATAAATACTCGAGGGATTTTCAAGGCACTGCAGTTTCTCATCCAAGCCTGCTTCCCTTCTTTGCCTACTAACACCTTATCTATGTTGTCATTTTCATATATTTAAATATTTGATGGATATTGTTAAAAGACAAATAAATATTGAAGAGTTTGGGGGAAATATAGAAGAGTTTTGGGAAAAATAGAAAAGAGGCCCAAATTCATGAACATCTACATAAATGTAGTATGATAAATTCCATCTTATTTTTGAGCCTCTGAAGATTCATAGACAAAGGAAACAGGAATCTCTTTGAAATTGTATCAACATCGATTTCTTCAAATCTGTCCTCCCGCTTTCCTCTTGCAAAAATAGATCACTTCTGTGCTGTTACTGAATACATGAAAAGTAATGGCTACCAAAAACTATGCAATAGTCATTCATGTCAACTTATCTCTTCTCAAATTGCTCGCCTTCATATGTGAAAGATTATATAATCAAACATCAAAATAATGACAACGGCGACATACCCTCATCATAAATTTCCTGCTATAAGTATAAACTATAAATAGAAACATGACACGGTGAAAAACTATGTGATACCCGTACTATGCAGTCAATGTCACTAAAAAACTGTAACACTAGAAGCGTGACCATGTCTCTTTTTAATTGATTGTTCATCATTGCTCATGTTGAAATAGGGGTCACAGAGACTGAAAAAGTCGCTACATGTACATGCATTTCTCACTTTCTTCATTTGGACTCAGAGATTATAGGCCTTCTATGCTACCATCACTGTTATCATTAAAACTTAAAAGTAAATTTACACGCCAGCGGCCACCCCCCCCCCCCCCCCCTTGCAAAGCACCTTTCACTTACTAATACAAACAAATAACTACCAGTATGTGATCACTGTGTTGATAATAAATTGTTATTTGATTATAAGTGCCTATTTTCTTTCACTTTCACCAGCAAGATTTTAGGCTTTCTGTATTCAGTACTCACATTGTCATTTGTTATCATTAAAACAAAATTGATAGCCTTTGCCTCCCTCCCCCTCCCCCCTCCCATACCAGTACCCTTTCACTTGCTAACCCATACAAATGGACTACCTGCAACCTACATGTACACTCCCTATCCCCTTTCTGTCAAAGTTGCATTGTTCCACTAGCTTTCAAATAAACATAATGACTACGGTACTTGAGGAGCGAAGGCAATTAACTAGAACCCATAAGAACAGGGGTATCTGAAAAACTATGAAATTGTAATAGATTGTTTATTAAACCAACTGGTCACCTTGAGACTTTAGGCCTTCAATGTCCATATTTCCATTGTTACCATTCAAAATAATGATTACCTGTAAAACTATGTGATACTGATAGTAATAACTTGTACACATATAATATGTACATGTAACATTAGAAATTTGGAAGAGTTTTTTAAAATAATTTTCATGAATGGTTTCATCAACTTGAGATTGTTTACCTTCTTAAGCATAGCGTACATCTACGGCTCCCCCCCCCCCCACCCATGAACAATGACATCAATTCACTTGCTAACAATTAAAAATAATAGCTACCTGTAAAACTATGTGACACAGATATAATAAATAAATTGCAAGATTATAAAGTGCCTGCTTTCTTTTACTGTCATCAATCATTCACCTTGAAAACTAAAACCGTCACAGACTGGTCTTCGTCATATTTCCATTGTGCCTTTCCCCCGGAACAAGGAACTAATAAAATAATACATGTAGCTACATGGTTACGCATCATAAATTTAAAATCAACTTAGTTTCAACAACATAAACAAAGACCCAGTTACACATCTTTCCCTTTAGTTTTCAAAATCAACATCCATAAAGCAGAAGAAATAAACAACTTCTGTGAAATAACCAAATGTACATGAATCAGTTATGCATCTGTACCTTTAGTTTCCAAAGAAATAACTTCTGTGAAATTAACAAATGCACTTTTAATTTTGTATCAATCTTTTAACAGATCACGCAAATGCCAGTTTACGCATCTGTACCTTTTAGTTTTCAAAATCAACATCCACAGCAGAAGAAATAAACAACTTCTTTGAAATTAACAAATGTAAATTACAGAAAACGCAAATGCCAGTTACGCATCGGTACTTTAGTTTTCAAAATCAGTATCCACAGCAGAAGAAATAAATAACTTCTGTGAAATTAACTTGAGATTGGAATTGGCTTTGGCATGACTCTAGTTCTGGGTTATTAGCCCATCACTCAACACCTCCCCGTAATGTACAAGCCAAACCTCACTGCTTGGAATGCCTGCTATGCTAGTCTAGACATTCAAGACCTTATCTGTCATCACCTAATTGGCTTGGTTGGAACATGGGGGAGAAACAACCAACAATATTTTTCAAAAATCCTACAAATGTAGATATTTTACTTGGCCTCTTGGGTGCAAAAAGCAACAAAAACCTCCAAATGGATATTGTTGAAAGTGAAGTAATAGTATTACTGAAGTAATTCTACTGTTCCTTTTATCAAGAGGGCATATCTTACTTCAGATGATATGACAATAGGGACTTCCACTTGAAACAAAGATGCTTTTTGAGAAAATCTTGTGATGGACCTACAAATCTCGCTAGAAGTAAAAGTAGTTTCCTATGAAAATCTAGAAGAGACACACTTCATTTTCTCAAATATTTTGTTCAAGAAGAGTTTTTTTCTTCTGGAAGATGAAAGTGTTGACAACTTGGTTAGGGAAGCTGCAAGAATTCCAGGCAGACTAAACAACAACCCATGAGCAGGACTGAATTGTTTATACAGCGATGGCAGGATGTTTGTGGAAACATGGCATTATCTTGGCCAAGGGAGATATTTTGGGATAGTATCAACTGCGAAGAGAAGTACTACCAGGGACATCTCTATCATGTCCCTGGTACTACAAAGACAAAAGGATCATGCATGTACATTGTACATGTACATTGGGAAAGAAGTGGACTTGAAATATGAGGTTTTGAGAATCGTGATGTTTCAACATTGTACATCAACTGAAAAGTGCCATCCAGGATTGTTTTAAACAATAACAATTCGTCTACTGAGCACCGTAAATGCATTCAGTCCTACTATATGACCAGAGCTGCCAACCTTGTGCGACCAAAAAAAGGAATCATGATGGCAAAAAAAAGGAATTTCAAGCAAAAAAAAGGAATCCATAAAAACGAAACTTACAACCACACGCGACACACTTCCAATGCAGAAATGTTCATTCATCATGCTGTTTTTTCCATACAAGCAGGTATTTTTTTTGGTGGTTATTTTGGTATTATCGGCATTTCATTTTTGTTGAGAATATTTTTCTCTTCAAATATGTTTTAAAATTAGTTTTCTATTGAATTTGTGATCAAATCACCATTTTAGGGCAGTTGTTTGACGTGCGGTATGTAAAAAAAAAAAAAAAAAAAAAAAAAAAAAAAAAAAAAAATATTAAAAAACGTATTTTATGAAGAAAAACCGTAATACCGTAATTTGGAGGAAAACACGGAGTAATTCCGGCAAAAACGGAATGGTTGGCAGCTCTGTATGACCCAAACTCAACTTTATCTTCAAGCCATGTGCAATAGTAAAACAAGTATTGGACATTGTTAACCTTCATCATGTTCAGATAGCATGTACACAAAGGCATTGCTATTCAGTATCAAATTGGACCAAGAATTTATAAAGGAGACATTTTTCCCTCTATCCTGACCTGGCATTGGTTCAATTTGTTCCTGAACATTTAATCCCCCTCAGGCTTCCCAAGAAAAGGATTTCCCATATCAACTAATAAACCCTCTTAAAAGGATTATCCCGTCCTAGACCCTATTATCCTCCTTTTGTAATGATCCCCTTATTTCAGTTAATACCCCTTCCCCCTAATCCTTATTGGTATCTACTAATCCTAAAATTCTGTGAACCACTTCTATAGAGAGCTATTAGAGAATGGGTGACTAAGCGTGGGTTAATCTCTAAATCAAAGACATGTCCCATCTTACAAGTGTATCAAAATGCCCTTTTTAAGATTCTAACAAAGGCTATTAAATATATTAAGCAGCCTAGTTAGAAGATATATTGGTATACTAGGACTAAAAGAACTGCAGTAAATGAGTAATGCTTTTGAACCCTACGTTTTTTGGTCTGTACTCTGCAACAATTTTCTATTCATGGGGATGGATTATTGACAAAAGCCTTACATTGGTGGTAATGGGAGCAGAAATTAGGCAAATGGTACACACACACACACACACTTGTTTTTAGCATCAATAGTGAGCATGGGCGTCGATCCTTATTTAATTAATACCTATTGTTCAGGGGAGATGAATGAATATATGTAGATCATCCCCCAATGAACGATACCGGTATGTATCAATTACAGGACGACGCCCATGGCATTGAGCATTATGACACAAAACTTATTTAAAAGCTTTAAAACATTTGTTTAGGGAATACACTATACACATTGCCCTACTCTAAACTATTTGTGGAGCCAAAAGCATAGAATTCAAGAGAATTTGCCCATGTTATTTTATATTTTACTTGAAGCCTCCCCCCCCCCCCCCCCCCCACACACACACACCCACTTGATAGTAGCACCAAGGGGTACATTGCACTGGTGGCATCCCCTTCTCATTTCATACTCTCATGGTGCATATAGTATAATATCCCTTTCAGAAATCATACACTGTCATTGTCAGTGATCATGTCAACAACCAGACAAATAATTATAAAAGCATTTCATCAAACACAAATATCACATTATTAAAACCAGTAGTGGTTTGAGAGGGTCAGTGGGGTCTCAACACCCCCCCCCCCCCCCAACAAAAAATGTAAAGCTTCCCCAAACTACACCTGCAATAAACATAGGACTTTATTAAAGGACATACTCTTGCTTCCCAACAAGAATTGTATTGGTGTATATTTAATACAATGCAGTACTATCTTTAATTTGCTTCCATTATTTTTCTTCGGCCATGGATTGATGGAAGCAATCTAAAGCCATACATACTGCAATAATAAAATGCTACCATAAATGCACCATGATGGAACGGAAGGACATATTTTTCATAATTGGCTAGCTCTGTATAGAAAATGACCTCTCATGCATTCTCACTGGTCAAGCCTGACCAGTCTACCAATCAATGGTGTCTGGCCGGTCAGAGGACGTGCCTGGACAATGAGATGAAGAGGGTTCCCTCCAAACATGTTTTAACGGTCCTCATTCATTATCCCAGAGACCAATACATGTTTGCCTCCAAGCTTGAAGGACAAAGCTATTTTAAACTGAAAATACATTTTGATGCTCCCACATGACTGTATGGGTTGATGTCATGCACTGGTACACATACAGTGTAGGCATCTAGGGTCCTACAGTAATACTGTGCTGAATAATATACACATCAGTCACATATAAGCATTTCTAAATTCTATATATCCATTTCACATTTATGTTTCTTCTTCTTCTTCTTCCAGTATAGTACAGACCACCGTTGTCAAGTGCCAAGTGTACTGTGCAAGTACCGTTAAAAGCCTCTACAAGGATTCTATGTGCAGCTACATGTAATGTCCACAATGGCATTGATCCATATTACTTACTTTGACATTGAGTTAACCTCCTTGTGACCCCAAACAGACAACATGTTCGTTATAAAAACATGTCCGTTAATTTCTTTGTACATTATGAATCATTCCATTCTGACAAATATGAATAGTTAATAATAAAACATGACCTTGCCTTTTTCTCTTTTCTACTTGTATACTTTTTTGTAGTATATATACAAGTGTATGTAGTATTGTACTATTACTTCCTTTGTTAATAATCATGATTGTTAACAAAGTGATATTGAAACAAAAATAAAATATATATTACCAGGATGTGGAAAATTATAGAATAACAGCAGATAGTGATGTCAATAAATAGTAAAAGCTAGTCATGTGGTCCATCAAGTCATATGATGAAATAGTCTGTTTGGAGCAAGAGATGGCATTAACTCTGTTAGGGTATGTAAGATAACACCCTTCTGGCTCAGGACAGAGAGTATGATGTATTCAAAAGCTAGTCATATGGTTTACATGTTTGTGCCAATTTGTTTCGCCATTTCATGAAAGTAGATATGTAGCAATATTCAAAAGACAAGGGCTATATTCATCTAGGCTATACATGTATATCCCCAAATTTCTCATACCGTATTCTCTTCCCCACTTCTTTCTCTTTATTCCTCTATCTCTTTCTGTATCTCTTTCTCTTCCTCATTCTCTTCCTCTTTGCCATCATCCCCCCTCAATCTCTCTCTCTCTCTCTCCCCTCTCTCTCTCTCTCTCTCCCTCTCTCTCTGAAACTACTGCAGCAGAATATATAGGACAACAAAATCAATACCATGTCACCTACACAAAACTTTAACATGTAAAGCTGAGGTACAAGATGAAGACAAAAAAATCAATATCCATGATGCTCTACAATGGTGAAATTGATCTCTTCACATCCCCTACTTTTCTGTTGAATTGCAGTCAAACTAGATTAACAGTTTCATTCTAGCCAATGACAAAAGACTTAAATGTTAAGTACAAACATTTAGGCCTATATTGTATGTAAATTTCTTTCCCCCCCACCCCCCCCCCCAAAAAAAATATATATATACTGACTGTTATTTTACGAGACAATGCTTTTTCTCTATCATTGCAACATGTAGTGTTCTGAACAGACATGTTATTTTGTTATCCAATGAACAGATTTCATTGCAAATATTTCAGATTGCCTGTATTTTTTTGAAAGTTAATGCGGATTCTGTACAGATATGCCTTGGAGACCAAGCTTTGTATAAAAGAATATAGATGATTGTTGAAGCAGGACTAAGAGCTTGTAAGCTTGCCCCTTCTAAGAATCTTATTTTGAATCTTAGTCAACGTCTCTTGCATCTTGTTGTTCAAGAGACAATTGAAAGATGCATTTTTATCGACTTCAGGTGACTGATAAGTTATAGGTTTGTCTTGTTGGTTGATTTGGTTTGGACTGGGGTGTGCCTCTCGGGACTGAGGTGTGCCACTCGAGCCTCGAAACCCTACCCATTTTTAAGGGTCATTTGGGGGGAATTTTGTTATGGTAAAGCCCATATTTCACAATTTTGGGGTGTTTTGCCATGCAAACAAACAAACAAAAAATTTGGAAATTTGGAAAAAGCAGACCCATTTTTAGGGATATTTTTGTTAAGAATAGGACCAATATTTAGGGATTTTTGTGTGAAAAAGTGACCCATTAGAGCGGCACACCCCCCTTTGTCTCAATAAGTGAGTACTCCCATTACCAGAGCTCAAGATTTGCTGTAATTTACTTGCAATGTACATGTATACAGTACACTGCTGCTTTGATCTTCAGAGCCACATCACATGGCTACAATATAGGTATGCTTATACTCATTTTGCCTGGGAGCTGCATGTATTATGTAAGCTATTTACTGATGAGCATTGAGCAAGCATAGGGCAAATAGTAGTTGCACCCGTATTACGTAAGAGACCGGGTCATTATTTAAACACAATGCAATAAATGAACACTGGGCCTTTCCAGGAAGAGAAGGGATTAAACCAGCTAAGGGTTTCTTTCAAAAGAACGTTCTAATCTATAGTCTAGCCTATTGTGCACATGCAAGCACCCGTGTCTGCGGTGTGAGGGAGGCTCGCTTTAGAACACTTACAATGGACTGAAGTAGGCCTACTGGAGTACTGGTTACATGTAGGCCTATGCTGTGGTCTGTCTGGTGACTAGAATACAAGGAAGTTTTGAAATTTGAATCTAGGGAACAGTTAGGGAGTAACAATTCATCAAAGTTTGCAGACACGAACCATTCTTAATACAAGTCAGTCATAATGCACTACATAAGGTCTGAACTGGGAGACTACAGAAAATGCTCTGGGGAAGTTTAATGTTTGGGTCTGTGTTGGCAGACTACAGACTAGGGCAGCTGCTCAGTACATGAAAAGCCATTCATTACATAATCCCCCATAAATCCAGACCAGGTCCAACCCTTACATGTACATCATGATTTACCAGGCAACCTCTCATGATTAAAGTACCTTTTCTTGGGTGGGGGGTGGGGGGTGGGGGAGTGGGGGAGAGGGGGTGGGGGAGAGGGGGTGGGGGAGAGGGGGTGGGGGAGAGGGGGTGAGGGGGTGAGGGTGAGGGGGTAGAGGCATCTTCACACAATAGCAAGAAGAACATTTGATACTGCACCAGGGCATCTTTTGTGATGGAAATAGAAGACGCGTCCAGAGTAATGCCAACTTTATGAATGGTTGACTATAATTAGACTACATTATTGATCCCTGTCTGGTTCAACTTTACACAAGGCGTGTCTGCACTATCTCGAGATTGCCAAATATCCAGCTATTTGCGTCTTCATTAGACCGAAGTAGCAAATTAGCTGGATAGTTGGTCGGGATAATATCCCAAGATATCTCGGTCTAGTTTGCAAAATATCCCACTATTTCCGAACTAGCGGGATAGTTTGCGACCGTCTTCATTAGACCGAAGTACGGAGTCAAATATCCCGATCCCATCATGCACAACGATTCCGGTTCGCACATGCGATCTTTACCGCTCAGCGCGCTAGTACAACCACTGACCTCGAGTAAACACGGAAAACCGCAAACTAGACCGAGATATCTTGGGATATTATCCCGACCAACTATCCAGCTAATTTGCTACTTCGGTCTAATGAAGACGCAAATAAGCTGGATAGTTTGCGATCGGGATAATTCAAATAGCTGGATATTTGGCAATCTCGAGATAGTGCAGACACGCCTACAGAGACTGGAGCCTGTTCTTAGGCAATACAATTTGCTCACATCAGGCCTGTCTCCATCAGCTCGAGATTGCCAAATATCCTGATATTTCAACTATCCCGATCGCAAAATATCCAGTTAGTTTGCGTCTTCCTCACCCTAAGTTGCAATTAGCGGGATATTTGGTCGGGATGATCATCCCAAGATATCTTGGGATAGTTTGCAAAATATCCCGCTATTTGTCCTGTGCGTCCTCACCAGCCCGAAGACTCGCACTATGCACGACCGCTGAGAAAATATCTTGAGGTAATATCTCAAGGTCGAGTTTCAAGTTTCGAGTTTGAATCTCGAGCTGATAAGGACGCGACTTGTGACTTCCAGGTTTATTTCCCAAATCAGAAATAGCGGGCTATTTGGCAATCTCGAGCTGATGAAAACACGCCTATCCTGAAACTGAGAGCCCATTAGATAACTTCCTGAAAAAGCAAAACTGATGTAAGATAGATGTATATATTATCGAAATGCACTTGTGGTTCAGAAACTTTTAAATTACTTGAAGTTATAAACTATAGTACAAGTGTTTTTACGATTAAAGGTAAAGACCAGTTTTGGAAACGCCCCCCTCTCAAAAAATGACATGGAAGCTCTTTTTCCAATCATGTGAAAGAATATGTTTTGACTAATACTTGATGATACAAATTTTGCCGAGAAACTGCCTACTAATTGATATATTTGGTAAATTATTATATCTATTTGGACCTGATAGATATCGTGCACGTGACGCGCAGTCCCATATACATCTTTCTGTGTACAGTGCTTGTAACTTTACCAAGACTGGGCCAAATTTCCTATCATTTTGATGATTCCAGAACCTTGCAGTACACACCAATACTTAAATGCTAGATGATCAACCTTTTCTGATCGATTCCACAACGTTTCTTTCACAATAACTGGTCTTTATCTTTAACATGATAACTTAGAGCTGCGGGGGAGAGGGGTCCTCCCTTGAAGTAATATGCTCTGCGGACTCAAAGATTTTGCAAGCACAACTACATGCACTTGCTCCAGTTGTAGTTAAAAAGTTTGAACACTCATTGTTTTGGTCGCGTGTGAACCCTCATCATTGCTTATTAAAAACCTTGAGGTTTTGCAACTTAAAAATTTAAACTTAAAAGATCAAAACTAAACAAAAAACAATTACAGAGCTTTATTTCCAATGTCAATATGGATATGGATTTAAGGAATTATGAAATCTGGATTAAAATTTAAACTTAAAAGATCAAAACTACAACACAAAGCTAAACAAAAAACAATGACAGAGCTTTATTTCCAATGTCAATATCGATATGGATTTAAGGAATTATGAAATCTGGATTCCTGCTCTCTAGAAATCTTTGTGGTTTTATTCTGACCATAAAATAACCACAACTGGGCAATGAAGTCTTAGCCAGACCTTTATTTTTTTATATCCCCCACAAAATGACAATATTTATTTAATGATACAGCAAAGTCAGTAATGACCTAGTTTGAATTCCTGAGGATATGATCATGCATGTTTAATATACATGTGGTTTCTTTTATACCAATGTCGCAATAACATTACAAACCCCCAAACATGCATGCAATTTCATAATTTCATGGGTCATGGGTGCAATTACATGTATTTCTTTGAAAAAGGGGTGGATTTTTCGTTTTAAAGGTAAAGACCAGTTATGGTCATGCGATTGCATTGTGAAAAAAACGTTGTGGAATCGATCAGAAAAGGTTGATCATCTAGCATCTAGCATCTGCAAGGTTCTGGAATCATCAAAATGATAAGAAATTTGGCCCATTCTTCGTAAAGTAACAAGCACTATACACAGAAAGATGTATATGGGACTACCCTATATCTCTCACAGACCATGAGAGAAACAAATTTACCAAATATATGAATTAGTAGGCGGTTTCCCGGCAAATTTTTTATCATCATGTATTAGTCAAAACATATTCTTTCACATGATTGGTAATGAGAGCTTCCATTTCATTTTTTGAAATTGGGGCGTTTCCAAAACTGGTCTTTACCTTTAATGTCACTAATTTCACTTAAAAATCTGCTCTTTGGAGCCAGAAGGGCGTAATGTGTATTTAAATAATAATAATTAAAATAATTGAAATAAAAATCCTGGAGGGTTCTCTTCTTTTTCACTTTGTCCGGACTATCTGAAGATATGAATTGAAACCGGTCATAGTGAAGAAGAGAAGTCTCAAGGATTATAAACTTAATTGTATTAATTATTATTTATGTACTGCCGTGACGGAGGAGTATCAACATTAAAATATTTGTTCTATATATACATGTATTTAAATATATACTTTACCAGAGAGTTTATGTACACTCTATGCCCTTTTGGCTCTCAACAGATTATAAACATTGATATTAAAATGATAAACATTCCATGTAATCTGATCGCAGTGAAATATGTTATGCTGTTTTTCAGCCCTACCCAGCTATTAAAGGGATCCATAAATTTGTCTTAGATCCTTAAAAAAATCCTTGATTTAGCTCATGCTGCAATGATAATTATAAACCTTTAGGTCAGTCAGGAAAGGAACCCCATGACTTTTACAAGCCTGTCTGATTATCAAGATATTTATGATTGAAAATCAAAATCAAATATTGCTTTTGCCAAACTGTTTTCATAACACTGCAGTCTATTGGGGAAACGAGTATGGTAAAAACCGGTCACTCAAAGGTTTTTACTTTTTTGAGGCACTTCTTGATTATTTTGAAGCGCAATTTTTGTAGGGCTTCAATATAACACCACATCACAGACACTGATAACACGTACATGTAGGGCCATGCATCTCAGATTTAACATTATTAAACAATGCCTTTAAACATGTTCATTATAAAATCATCAGACATGATTTGGGTGAAACTTCTCAGCAACCTTATCGCTTTCAATCGCATTTCAGACAGTTGAATATACACAGAACTGGTTTATTTTCAGCCCACTGACGCAAGCATCTCGCTCTGTGACCCCTGTGTAAATGGGGGTCAGAGACGAAGACGATAAACATCTTCATTTTCAAATCTTGACAGATATGGTGAGGATTTACTGCATACCAAAGTGATGAGATATTCCATTTCAACTGGTCTAGTAACCAGGAAGAATTGATCCTCTTCAGATTCTCCTTCTCCTAGTTTGACCCACCTCATGTTCAGACTACCAGGTTTGATTGTTATTAAGAATCGTATCTGTGTGTTACCATAGGTACATGTAAATACTACATTTTTTAGTCTGAACGCAGTATATGAACATTTTGTGTTTAAAAACATCATAGCAAAAGGCATGTTTGACTTTGAGCATCATCTTGAATTAAAACGTGATACAGAAGCAGGGAACCGTTCTGAATGTTATACTGTAAGAAAATTGTATACTTCATGTAGTGAATAGTGGGCTAATTGTGAACGTCCACTGATGACTGGCCAACTGCCATGTGAAACCCTTCAGAAATTGTTGCGTTACATTTCATATTTGACGTTTCTTTGTATGAGTTCTGTATTAGTTACCTTTAGTCTGATGTATGTATGAATGAGTCTTGACACAAATAAATCGCTGGTCTGGACATTGATTTTATAAATTCTAGCTGAACACAAACTATCTTTCAGGTGATTGGTAGTACACTTTCAAATTGCAGGTAAATATTATGGACGTTCAGAGTCCATTCCCAATGCAAATATTTCACATTTACATATAAATTGTAGACACATGGTTAAAGTACAAATATTTTATCTCAGTAAAAAAAAATTCAACACACATACTAAATCTACAATTCAGGATAAAATGGGACGCTTAATAAGAATACAAACACTGTTTTTGAAGCAATGCAATCAATGAATTTCGAAAACAAGTTTTATCATTATTTATTTACCTTGAACAAAGTGTGTCTTGAAAGAGTTTCTTAATCATTTGCTTGGTTGAGCGTAAACAATGGAAATGAACGTAAATATTGTGAAATATGAATTCTGTACATTCTTGGTATTCAAAAACTGCACGATTGAGTCGTCCTTGGCTGACAATAAAGGAAATTTATACACATTGTATGATGAATACATAATGTTCACATTAATAATTTCTCTGCACGCCCCCTAATTTCTGAATATATTTACTATTAATTAATTAATCTTTAGAGACCTTGACTGCCAAGAGTACATGTAAATGTTTGTTTCCATGATCTCATTTTTGTACAAACATTAATTGTGTTAATGTTACATTGTTTTGTTATTTGTACTTTGATACTTTGTACTTTGTTGTGTAAATAAATTCAAAAACATTTTAAGTATTATAAAATGTAGTATCATATGCATACGATCTGGTGTGTAGTGTTCTCTGAATGTTTAAATAACTGTAATTATACAAAGGAAATCAATGTATTGCAATATTGCACTTATGTAGATTATATTTCTATATAACCTGAAATTCCTTATGCTTGCTGTAACAAAGGGGGATGGTATAAATCCAACATTTTTATTACCAATTTGTGATTTTATTGGCAATTAAATTGTCCAGAGCTGCACAGCATTTTGGGATTAGCAAGAAGTCAGACAAAGGGATGAATGGCATGGCCCGTAAACAAAAGTTGGGTTCTCATGACAGTCCACAAACTTAAAGTTTAGGTCATGGTTTTAAAACTCAAGATTATGGTGTGGTTTCAGATGGTGCTGAGGCACTCGCTGTAATGAAACTCAAAGTTTACTAAAAGTTATAAACCATGAGCAATCTTACGATATTGGTAAGCGCAAATAACTACGAGCTGTGGGAGGGGGGTGTCCTCACTCGAAGGTATGATCTGTGCGGAGGCGATAAACTTCAACATGACGCCAGCTTCTAAACTTAAGTTCTAGTTAAAACACATGCATGTCTGGCTTGAGGCTTAAAACTTGAATACCCGTTGCTACGATCCCATGTGACCCCTCATGGTTGTTAGTAGAGGATGTTAGTGATCATTGTTTTATAAAACTTTGAGGTTTAAAAAAAAGTTTAAGTTTTAAAATATGATAGTTCCATGTGAACACAACTATAGAAGAAGGGATTTCTGGCATAGCTCATGAACAAAGTAATGTTGTTGTCTGGTCAGTCCAATCTTTTCAGCTGATCTTTTGTCCAGATGGACAAAGAAAAGACACAAACAAAGTCCAGTATGCAGCAAGCTGTTTTGTTTTGTTGGTTCTTGGTTGGTTTTCTTGGGGATTCTTTTTATTTTTCTCCTGTTTTCTCTCTGTTTTGTTTGTCTGTTTGTTCTTCGAATTCTAAGAACGTACTCTCATCTAAAGCTAATTTGGACTGCTAACAATAGAGTGTAATTTTCTGGCCTCGAACATTTGAAATGTATATCATGCAGTTTGTTCGGACCAGCACAATACAACCGAACAAAAAATAATAATTATCATTACAGGATTTGCAGCATGAGCTAAATCTAGGATTTTTTTAAAGGATCTAAGACAAAGTTACTGGATCCCTTTAAGTACAAGAGTTATCCATCCTTATGCCTCCAAACAGGTACATGTAGTTTGCACAGCATTCAGGAATTGATACAAGTAACAGATGCATGGCAGACATAAATGTGTGTAGGTATACAAATTCTAACTGCAGGGGCGCGCGGGCCCTCTTTCCCACAACTGACCAAAATCTTAAAGATGTAGCCATCCATAAAGATCCTACAAATGTTGCAACCCCCCCCCCCCCAAGGAAAAAAAAAGTAAATTATATTGCTGATGTTGTTGTTCTTGTTGGCAACTGGTCAATTTTGACTATCATTGTCATTGTCCCGTACTTTGAATTGACAAATGGTCTACAGTACTAACATCAAGTGACAAAAAACTTTGAGAATTTTAATACTGAATGCCTTTTCACACATTTGTGGTGTTTTTCACAAACAGACTGGAACGAGACTCTATTCAACCTCAAGAGTCTACATCACATGTGCATATATTTTAAAGTGACTCACATTTATTGTCTTTTGACACGTCAGACCTCTTCATGCTTTTTAGAGAGCTTCTTTTGAGCTTTTGAAAGCTAAATCGCCTCCACTCGTGTGTCTTTTTATTTCAGTTTCAATGTACATGTAAGTGCACTGTTTGTTCTTTGTACCATATAGAGTCTGCATGCGTGAGCCCTATGTAAAATTCATGATACTTGGTGTTGAGACTGAGATTTTGGGTGCCCATGTGTCCTGAGCGCATGTTAGTGTACATGTACAGTTGTTTAATTTTGTTTTCAATAATTTTGTACAAGGTTACAAGGTTGTACCTGTGACTTTTTCTTAATACAATGATTGGATAATGTAGCGGTGTTTGCTGAAAACCAGAAGGGCGTTGCCTCTATGGAAATGACCTACATGTATTTAAAAGGGTTAAAGCCCTTTTGTCTCTCAACAGACATTATTTCAATGCGTTCACATGTGAAGCATTCAATGCCAGAAGTATTAGTATTACTATTTACAGAATCTGAAGTATGGAGAACGACTGGAAAAGTGGAAGGAAAGAGTGGAAGGAATGAGGGATGACCACTGTGAATGAGGTGGCAGCGGTCAATTATTGGGGGCAAGTGGATACCATAGCTCTTATTTTGCCCTTTCCAACAATGGACCCTTTGAATGGGGGTATGGGGATAAGGCAAAACAAGCAATTGACATGGAAATGAGCTGGTAATTGGAGAGCAAAGCTCTAATCAAACAGCTCACTTTCTGGGGTATTGTCACGAGTTTTAAGCAGGAAAAACACCTCAAGAAGTTGGCATACATGTAGCTAGTCATATTGGCAGGGCTCAACAAACCCAACCTTTATAGACACAACTCTAAAAGAAAGCAGACTTATCAGAGAAGCAGAATGGGGGAAGTTTGAATGAAATAGGACAAAAAATAAGGAAGTTAAGAATTGTTCTCTATACACATTGTACATCCTGTATGGACAATTTAAATTGACTGAATTGCTATAAATGTCATTGTGACTTAGTGCTGGTCTGCCGGACAACTTCCCCATTCGTTTCAAACTTAAAAGTTTCAACACACAATTTATGAAATGTATTTTTTTTTTTAATTGTATGCTCAGGAGGGGCTTTTCTTTTTTTATGACAAATATGCAATCCATAATAATATATTTTGAGTCATGCCCCAAAGGAGAACGCACTTGGGATATAAACAATTAAACATTTTAAACACTACAATAGTACAAATGGGAGACATGTTTATGACAAAAAATGTAATGAACCGTAGGTTATTTGCATTATTTTGAAATAGCAATAAATTTGTAGAAATTAATACTTAATGAATACAGCAGGCTTATGCTTGTACAAGTAGTTCTAGCTGTATTAAGTTCAAACAATTTTGTACTATCGTCAACCGCAAATAAATCATATTTTCTTTGTCAAGATTTCTATAGCCAAAGCCGGCAATTTTCTAGTCTATAAAGCTCCTTTGATACAGATCCTGACCACAAAGAATCAATACAAGAATTTTGATTGCCCAATGCTTCATAATTTACAAGGCATTTGAATATTTGTTAAAGTAAGAAGCATGTTCCTACTGCTACCATTACAGGCCAACTGGTTTGATAGTTTGGTTCCATGTGACTTCTAAGTACAGCACATACATGTACTGTAATTAACGTTATATAAACCGCCCTCGTGTATTAACCGCACCCCTCTTTTTCGGCCTTCTTTCGGCCGACTTTTTTTTGCTATGTCGGCAGCAAGCCTGGTCAGTGTTAAAAAAAACCACGCGGGAAGGCCTTTCATTTAACTGTGAGGTGCAGCTGAATGTGTAAGATCATTAATGTAAATTAAAAAACAGTAGAGGACCTAGGATAGAACCTTGTGGTACACCATGTAATAGAAGAAAAATTGGAGGAATTATAATAAACTACATGTACATATTGAGATCACAGACAAATTTGAGTGTTGTTCTAGTTTCCGAGTGGTGAGTCAACACACCGATTACTGAGCTGGGAGACATTGCCAGGCATGACAGAACATTCTATGATACAATAGGGCAAACAAAAGCTTTTCATGAAGCACAACATGACTTTGATTATTCTAAAATGCACAAAGTGGGACTTATATCTCCATGAGTAAAATATATGTGGATATTTTGGGTCATTTGACCCATGGCTTACTACAAAATGGTCTATTGCAAATAAGTTTAGATTCTTTGTAAGTTATGAAACTTCAGAATTTAAACAAACTTTCAGAATAAATAGGAGTTTCCAATCACGAGGACGCAAATTATATGATATATCATCTGTTAACTGTTTAAGTATAAGTTCCGTATATGAGATAATTCCCTTCTGGCTTATCTCTCTCGTTAAAAAAACCTGTGCATACATAATTATGGAGGCCATTGCATGGTACAATAAGATAATTTAGACCTGCAGGGCAAATTTTATTCACCACAAAAGGGTACACACCTGTGCTAATCCATTTTTTTAAAATAGGAACTGCCACCATTGTCATGGAGAGTGGTTCATTTGACCTTTGAAAAGTTGAAAGGAAAGACCCTTTTTCAGACATGGCTCTGGAGTCATCTGGAGTTTTCAAGGAATCTTGGATCCACAAATCACAAATGGAATGTTCAAAACAAAAGATCTGCCATTCTACCAAAGTTCAGTTTAGATGTACAAAGGAAAGACTGGGAATGAGCAAAGAATGTACAGTACATGTACTCATGGCATCACATACTTGGTTTTGTTTTTGTTTGCTGGTTTTTCAAGGCATTGTTCAATTGTCAAACACACAGCATCCACTGCATATTTTTCAGAATTTATTCAAGGAGGTTTCTTTCCAATACAGTGCCAATACAAGAACTCGAGATGAACTTGTATGACTCTCAACAGGCAATTTATAATGTCAAGAAAACCATGGTCTTTCATCTACATGTACATGTACATCACGTACTGCATGTCCTTTCTGCAATGCCTAAACTTGGTATTGAGCAGACGAACTGATGATGTTCGGAACATGTAGATATTTAAAGCAAAACAATCTGGGGAGGTTTTGCGGCTGCATTATTACCCAGCAATCATTGTACATGTATTTCTAAATTGCCTGTGTCTGAAAGTCATATAATGTGCACAAATCACACCCACAAAACAGAATTATCTAGCACCAACATTTTGTAATAGATTTTTGTCCAGTAATGTAAATGGCAGTTTAAAAAAAAAATGAAATGATAATGAAAAGCAATGGTTTTCAAATGACTTTTTCAGCAGGTAATTGGCCTACATACATTGTACATGTACTTTCCTATACATTTTTTGCAGTTTGAACAAGTCATTAGCTTCATTGTACATGTACCTTTGAATCTAGGCTTTGATACCTGCTCACAATGAAAGCCATTATAATCACACAAAATATCTTCCATTATGAGTCACTGACTGGTATTCAAATGCAATTATGTTATTACAGAGGGGAGCATAACAGGCGTCATCTTGAGTAGAGAGGTCGTAACTCGGGGAGTAACCAATTTGTAGATGCTGGTAGAGGCACACAAGGGAGTGGTATAAAGGATGACTTCAGCGGAGTGCAACAAAAGAGCAGCCAAAGTTTACAGCATCCTCACAGAGCAGCCAATATCTTTCTTGCTAATTCTACTTTTTTGAAGTCCTGGGTACAAATTTTCTCTCCCTACTATGTAGTAATAAATGCTTTGGGCCACCACCATTCACAAACTAGAACAGTGCTATATCTTTTGTTCATTATTTTGGTAAAAACGTGTGAGATCAAATCAAATCAATAATGAACAAAGATTTGTTCGTTTTGAAAAGATATATTGTCAAGATCTACCACACACATGCACTGATTTACAACTAGAATTCAAAAATCAAGTTTTGAAAAACGATGAATCCTGCAGTGCAAACAGAAATGTCAATACCTGTAACTTGTATTGATTTTCTAATCTTGATCCAAATCTCATTAATATATTTTCTTTAGCGTAACAATGATTATTTAGGCCTACAGTGTACTCTGCATTTGTAATTATATACAAAATTACAAATACATAATGTACATTCTGTCAGCCTAGTCTCACAATGCAGACACTGTTATGCACAGTAACTGTCAGAGTTTGTGCCTGCAAGGTTGCAAACTAAAACACTGCCTATGAATTATGGATGGACAAAATGTAACAGGCACAAGCCGCTTAGCTAAAAACTTGGAATAGAATGGCAAAAATGTAACAGGCACAAGCCGCTAAGCTACAAAATTGGAATAGAATGGCAAAAATGTAGCAGGCACAAGCCGCTAAGCTACAAAATGTAAAAGAATACAAAGATTCAATGGGGAGTATTGTTCCAGACAGGTAGTTCTGTTGTATATGCACCTTGCGCAGACTCATAAAATGCTCCATTTATCACAGACAAGTCACCTGTCATTCTCAATACCTCAAACCACAACCCTTTTACACAAGAGATATCTCTACGATTAACTAATTTTACAAAAATGAACTGGCTTGTAAAGTCATTCACATCAGAACTTTATTCATCTAATCTGGAAAAATAGTCTGTTTTCATACAAATTTGATTTGATTTGATTTACCGTATTTGCCGGCGTAAAGGCCGCAGTATTTTTGGAAGAGAAAATATCAAAAAGTCGGGGTGCGGCGTATACGCCGAAACAGTAAAAATCGCAAGTCAAAACAGCACGTCCATTATTTGTAGGCAACTTCATACAAAAAAATATATTAACAAAATTGACTTGAAAACACATCGGACAAGATCTAGTCTGAACTCACGTCAGCAGCAAATTTGAAGAAGTTATCTTTTTAATCATTGTGCAACCAAAGAAATAAGAAGAAAACTGACCAGAAACTCGTACTAAAAATTGTACTTGTAAAAATGTCCTTGGCTTTAGACAGCGCATGGCCCGGTAACCAAAATCATACCTCGCTCACACACTCTGTGGTGGGGAGCTACCGGGCTGGGAGTTGCAACAAATCCAACGCAGCTTCCGAGATTCACAGCGCTGCAGCGCGCAATCGTCGGTGTTCTTAACTTTTCAGTAAGATAATTCTGAATTATAATTGAGACTATCTAATTAATTAAAGCGACAAACTAACCTCGGTAGATCTCTAATAACAATACAAAAGCTTGTTTATTTTCTCCATTTGGCGGTACGATAGAGTAAGACCGGATAACATTATGGCCACAGCTTGGTTATGGCAGGCCATTCATGTTTCTGTATGCATGCGAAGCGCCCTCTAGTGTCCAATGAATGTGCTAATCTGCCTAAAAATCTATGAAGATTTGCTAAATTACGATCATTTTTTAGGTAAACTTCCTGTAAATTTATAAAATGATTGATAATTTTGGTATTAGTTTGTAGGAAAAATAGAGTTCTACGAGAAAATTATGATTATTTTCTGTGGTCCGTTTTTTTTTTTTTTCCTTTTTTTTTTTTTTTTTTCTCTCTACGAAATGTCAAAGTTGGGGGTGCGGCCTATGCGCGGTGCGGCCTTTACGCCGGCAAATACGGTATTGGTTTCTGCATCTTTTTTCTTTTTTCATCAAATGTGATCCTTTTTCTGTAGATATTGTCAATTGTAAATATCATAGTAAATTTACATGAATGGGACTACAGTATCCTTATTTACCACATGTATTTTGTAAAAAGCTGTAGATCCTTTTACCAAAAATATGAATATTGTAATATAATAATTGTGATACTACAGTAATTGGGTCTTGCATAGGACTCATGTCTGGCACATTGCCACTCCTGGCACTCCATTATTGTTACCCCTGCTTTAGCACCGCTGTCATTACAGCGCTCAAGCGTTTGAAGGAAGCGATTTCTACCAGATACCCATTTACCTCACCTGGATGGAGTGTGGCAAATTAATGCCTTGCCCAATGACAATAGCGCAGCGACAGGTATTTGAACCCTGTACCTTGTGATCTATAGTCAGGAGACTTATCCACTGGACCACAACACTTCTATATTGTATATTTTATGGTATAGATTTTTGTTAATAAATGATCACATCAAATAAAATCAAACTATAAATTCAGAAACTTTTGGACTAAAATTGAGGGCATGATTGACTTAAAAAGAATGCAATAGCCTGAAAACTGTCATATGTCTCATAACAAAAAAGGGGTTTAAGACACGAAAGTGCCTGTCATGTACATGTGTAATTCAAATCACTATGAATAACTTTTCCTCTCTTCAGCGTTTACTGCGAAAGATGGTAATCCTCATACTGGTATCAAACGATCCTTGCATGGAAATGGAGTTACGAACCAAGAGAACAGAACATATCATTCATGCCTTCTGTCTGCTGGTCCTAACCTAAATCGCTGAAGCAGATGCTTGTTTGTGAGTAATGTTGCCCCCGAAGTTCAGGGGCAAACAATGTAGACTTTCTTGATGAAAATACAAGTAAAGGTAGGTGCACATGGCAGCAGCATCTGACAGTCCACTTGCAATATTGTACATTGAGACAGCAAATTTGGCTTTCAAGCAAACTACTGAATGAAGCCAAGTTTAGCAATTGATCAACCTTAGCACTCAAATTCCAAAGTATTGCAGTCATCATTTTGGTATCTCACTTGTTAGTTACCCAACATTGTGAAGCTATATGGTCATACAGTGTACATGTGTATATAAATTGAATATGAACTATGAAGGTAATCATATCCAGTTTTTAATGTACATATAATTATGTTGAATGCAATGATACGCAAGTTATTTTTTTGTCCAAGCTTTCATATACCTGTACATACACAGTACATGTTTTTAAAAACACCAACGTTTCAGCTGCCCCAAATGAGGTCAAAGCTATCACCTCAATCCTGTGTCGAACCTGGTATGCGCTACACAGTACACTGAAGTGTGCCAACAGGTTAGAATTAAGTTAACACCTTCCAACTGATGCTTCCAACGGCCTTATAATACAAGTCCTGTATTGAAGTCCATAGGTGCGTCCTCCTTACGCAGACCCTAATAATGGACCCAACGCAAGGGCCTGGAGGCACGTGCCAGCGCTCCATTTAATTGCTTTGTCACCCGCGCCATATTGGGCTTGGCACTTTCCTTGGACACGCTCGTTTCAGGAGTAGGTCTTACAGTGATTGGGGTCACAGTTTACTGTCTAGTGGACTCAGTACCATAAGGCAGCAAGGCCCCTTCTAATGTTATGATGAAGGGAAAACCAACCCTAATAGACAACCACTAACAGAGAGCAGTACAGTCAGAGAAGCAGACTGGTATGGTGAAAGTTTGAACGAAATCTGACAGAAACCAAGAAAGTTATGATTTTTTTTTATTGAAGCATCTGTATGGTTTGGTCAGCAAAATGTCCTCTTCAGACACATCCACGCTTCAAATAGACTGAATCTTGATGTCACATTGTCACTGTGAAGCTCATTAGGGCCGGACAACTTTCCCATTTGTTCAAACACACAAAATAACTAAAATGTAAAACTGTTTTAATATGTTCGACTCTGGTTGGTCTTTTCTTTTTAGAGAACCTCTAATAAAACTCTTTAATATATTGTGAGCTGTCGCCAAAGGGTGTGGGAACTTTGGTGAAAAACAGAAATTCAGGTAAAGGAAACCTCATCCCAAGAAGTAACTTAATGTAAGTTATACTGAGAGATTTATTGTTTTCTTGACCATTTATCTGCATGATTCTCAACCAAAGTATACATGTAGGAGCAAGATATTCTAAGCGTTATATATAGTTTTTCAGCATGACATGCATGGGCTTCCCATTTTCTTGTTCAGTGACGTACTACATGTATGTATGCAAAGTCATTTATCAAGTAAATGTATTCAAATTTATGAATCCTCTCTTCCCATGTGTGTGTGGTGATGAAGTATTTCATGCACCTGCTATTATCTTTTGTACTATCTTTATTAAACAAGACTTTGGACGAAAGCCTAAACCCATTATCGGGATTAAATTGTTATAGAGTGTAGAGTACGGGTCATGAATGGGAATTCCAAATACTGTATACCGGTATGTACATGTAAATTAAATATTGTGAGCTTGGAGGAACAATTAAATACAACATTTCGACCTACATTAACCCATATTTTGAAGTGAATGAGATGCAGAAAACACAGTGGCCCGAATTCACAAAGCTTGTTTCGCCAAACCTCCTTTTGTTCTTTACAAACCAGGTTTGTAAAAAACGCGTCATATGACGTACGAAAACCAAGGTTTGTCGACAAACCTCCTTTGTGAATTCGGGCCAGTAAGTTCTAAAAACCCTGTTCCTATCCAAACTTTTTAAAGACTTGTACAGCAACCAAATCAAATTGTTTAATAACAAACAGTAATTCTGAAGTTGTCTACAGATACTTGACGCTACCTTCTGTATGTGCGGTCATGTACACTGTAGGCCCTAATCCCTATGATACAAATGATATGTGCATTGTTGCTATAAAGCACAGTTTTCGTGTTTTTCTACATCAATTCCATCACATTCTCTATTGAAGAGGTGAACAAGGCAGTCCTCTCCTTCACATGTTCACACTACAGGTAATAATATCACACTCACACCATATTAATTTCAATTTTCCATACCAGAATGCACATCCATAATAGCCGCTTTCAGGAGCTTACTGTGAATGCGTTTCATCGACGCTTGAATGCCAAGTTTAGGGTAATCAATCGTGAAGAATCGCGCACGTCTTTTGGGGGACCCGCTGCACCTTCCATCCTTTCTTTCTTTTCATGTACACGATTTCCAGCTAGGATGTTTGTGAATTTCCAATGACAATGCAACTTCTGTTAAATACAAATTGATGTGTTTTTCTCTCTTATGCTTTAAAGGAAAGAGCTTTATAAACCATTTCAATCACTTTGACAGAAAGTTCAACAAATTTGCCCACATTTATTGTAGGCAATACAGTATTCGGCCAGTGATTATTACAACGTATTACGGATGAATAACCTCATACCACCATGTACCGGTATGCACAATTTGCCAGCCAATATGAGATAGACAGCACCAGTATGAGATGGACAGCATAAAAAGCAATAAAATAGCTAATACTGTACATAAAGAATATATAGAAATTGAAAAGCTTTCAAAAAAGTTTGGAGGTGATAAATTCACAATTTATCTTAATATATAATTTACAAAATGAATATGAAATCAAACCTCTAAATCAAAGATATAAACTGATAATTCAGGAACAATTCTGCTATACAATGGCTGTACATGTACAATGTCATTCAATTTGTAAGCTACACTGTACATGTACATTGTACACAATAATATAAAAAGGTAATTAACAACTCAGATTGCAGGCCATCATGTTTCTTTTTTTCCACCACCTTTTCTGATACCGAAAAGGGATCAGCGAGGTCAAATTGAACACTTGTAATCAAATAATCAAGTAAAGAGGTCAAGAACAATACAAAACATTTAGTCCAGTTGTAGGTTATTATTCCCACTGAGGACACTGATTTTATCTTTTGAGATACATGTACCATAGGAAATGTCCCAGGAAGGCATGCGTGGTTAGTGATCAAAATTATCTTTTCAAGGTTTGCGTTCATACTATGAGAATTCATTGTATCGCTAGGCCTATACAAGAATCACATTACGCACCTAGATTATAATTACCCTTTTTCTAGTCTAATTTGTACAATCCATGTACATGTATGTATAAAGAAACATTGTGTGAAGTATAAACAGTGTATAAAATAAATGGCGTCAAGTGAACGCATGTTTCGGCATCATTTCAAACAAAAACTTGAAATAGAATCAGGGTCCCCCTCTAGTCTCTAGTATCATATGAAAAACGTATAAATATGCGGGGCTCGTCATGAGCATGCAGTAATGATTGGCCAGCTGTCGGGTCAATTGACCTCTTCAAAATAAATGTCTTACTTTCTTTATATGATGTTTCTTTGAAATTGAATGCTGTTGTCTACATACATTAAGGCTGCATGTGCACAACAGTGTAATGAGGTACCCGAGTACACACCCAGGCTTACAAGCGAATACTCAAATATTCAGACGCCATGTTTTTTTATAACTTTTTTTAATTCACTACAGGATGATACTACAGTAAATACCAGTTTTGTATCAAAGTATGAACAGGATAGTACCGGTCAAACCAAGTTTGTCCAGTCTGGACAGCCTTCACGTGCTGTAATCAGCGAGGCCAGTTAATGATTGATGAAGACTTCTGGGTTTTGGTTGCAATGAAAAAAAGAATGGTTCTTGCCACTTGCTAGACCGAAAACTTCAGTCTCTCTAATCGTCGGTTGTTCCACTGAGACTACGTCTGGCTCCACTAGACCTCCGATTATAGAGACTGAAGGATGGGGACCTCTTACTGTGAGGGACTGTACAGAACAAATGGTTCGGTTCGACCGGACCGCGATGAATGAGATATGCAACGAAATTTTCACTCTTTACATCCTCATAACTGCTGCAATTATAATAACAATTAAAAATAACATATATATAGCTTATTTGACTTACGATAGCTTGCTCATTTAGATCCTAAATTAATGATTAATCCGAGAAAGTCTCGTTGACAACATTATCCGTCTTGGTTTTAGTTGATGAATATTCATTTTTCCTTTTCGAACGTCCAATAGCTACCGTAGCTACGTACGCGAGTCGGCCCGGCTTGACCAACGAACTCCCACGAAACGAGTGCTCTGATTGGCCATTGGCGTAGGTTGACCCGGAAATATACCGGCGGCCGCCGGGTCATATAGGTCATATAGCTCTATTTTCGAGTGCATGAACGTAGTTTCACAGTTTGGAGATACAAATTGGATAATTCATATAAGTAAGTCCGTAAATTATTAAGTTATCAAATTTTGATAACTGTAATTAGGAAAAATGACATACCGACCTAATTTACATCTGATTTAGAAATCAGAAAATTAGATCTAAATAACGAAAATCGGGGGAGAAATGTCGGTAACGAAAAGCTGTTACGCTGTGGCTCTAATTTACCCCCACGGTACGAGATCTCTGGGTTGCCATCTGTATTGGGGAATGACAACAAATGTCAGTTTTATTAAAGAAATGACCCAAATCAGATGGTTATTGCTGTCTAGCCACTTGCATGCTGTATACTGTACTGTATAGAGGGCAATGGCCAAGGGATGGTCTACAATACACCTAGAATATTATATTCAAAAGATAGCTGCATTCATCTATCAAAAACTCAGAAATTCTCAATCATAAAGAACTGAAGCTGTACTAATGTAGTTTGAAATGTAGAGTACATGTACAAAGGAATGTTTGGATAAAGCGATGTAAAAGAACAATGACAATTTGTGATGAAGCTATCTGAAGGAACATAAGAACATTTGTGGGGAAGAGGGGGGGGGGGGGTGAGTTACATACCATGAACGATATAATGTACAGTCCAAAAAAGGTCTCTCTATTGCGGATTTGGGGCCACTCCAAAAAAAATCCTCCACCTTCCTTGGTACTAAACTTGACATTGTATTAAGGCCTATTTATCTCTGTTTCTAGTTTGTAATTTTGTATCGTTTTGTGTCTTTGATAAAGCACAAGCATACTAAATGTCCATGGGACTCAACTTCATGTTCAATTATTAGACAAGGGCCTGTCTGATGAAGATATTTTCAAGACATTTTCAACACTCAAATACATGGGTTGCAATCGTACATGACTACATGTACAAGATTTAAAGATCTAGCGATGGTACATGTACATGTAGCACAACCAACAAGGAAGGGGTCTGATTTATGTAGACTAGCACCGAGCACACTTTCCCTTCTCCTGTCTGTTCTCTCCTCGTATGACCTGAATTAACCTCTTCTAGCTGTGATCTTGTCTTCAAAACAATGCCACGCATTATCTTGACAGTAAGGCAACGCACCTGGAGTAGGCGGTCCAAGCAGGCTGGCAGGCAAGTGTTAAAGCAGTGAAGGCAATTTCTTTGTCCAGTTATTCCCCTCCTCCATCCCTTACTAAAATATATCAGTTTCTGACAAAGTTCAGGCAGTTATGGGTTGCAATTTAGGGCCTGTATGACTCAAGCAAATCATTTTCCATTTGTGTATTTCATTTGAATCTCCTTCAATCAATATTAAGTATTACAAAAAAAAAATTAAAAAAAAAAAAATCCAGTCTGATACAAGAACAACTTTATAAATACATTTTTTTTAAAGTACAGGAATTTTTTTTAATCAAAGTTGTTTTCCTATTTTTATGGGCGTGTTTATGCTTCACTTTTTCTGGCCAGAATCAGGCATCTGTTACGCGTTTAGTTTAAAACATGGTTGCGTCCATGCTCACTTTTGTAGAATCACCGAAAAACGGCGATCACGATCGCCGATCGTAATCTCACAAAAAGATGCGTTTACAATTTGTAAACTCGTTTAAATGGGGTCAACGCACTGACCTCTAGTGGGTCTACGTAGCATGCACAGTGAAGGTTTGCGAATCCAGCTGGAAGACTAATTAAGGCCACCCAAGGAGAATTGACTGGAGGAGCCAGAGAAGTGAGCATAAACAGTACACCATGGAACTGTGATTACGATGAGCGTTTTACGATGAGCGTTACAAATCGCTCATTTTGCCTTCAAAATTAAGCTTAAACGCACCCTTTGATGGTCCCAGGCATAAGCAGTCACCTTATTTTATTCTTCCTTATTAAATAAGTTTCTACTTTGTTTCTATTGTCAACAATTGCTGGTTTTTACAAGTATGACTTTGAAAAATCAATTTGGAAACTCTGCTTCACAATATTACTGTGCAATAGAAAACTGTGCAAAGCCAGGGCAGAAAGACTCTAGCAAGATTATTAATCAAGATTCTTATCTCCTTGCCCTTTGGCCACAAGTTGTTAAAAACTGCATTTCAAAGAAGTGCAATCTGCTACAGTCCACATCATAAAACGGTTCCAGCAATGAACTGTATGTACAATGAACTGTATGTAAATGTAAGGATGGGTGTCCAAACACTTAACAAACAAAGACATCTCTTTTGGATTGAATTGAATTGGTTTATTGAGAAATCACATTTGCCTTCAAATCACATTTGCCTTCAAATATCATCAATTCATCATGACTATAGATAGTCCTTCATTGTAGTCTGTACAGCATAAATTTCATTGGAGTTGTGAAATATTTTGGTGGAAAACTTCTTCACATTGCCGTTTTAAATCAACTATTAAACTCTTTAGTTGCAATGCATCTCTGTAAATGTTTAACATTCCCCAATGCTCAAATAAAGACGGTTGCAAATTTTGAATCAATCGATAAAAGAGGTGCCTGGATTAACGCATCGCGACGTTATTGTTCGGGCGTGAACAAAGCCAGCACTGGCGTGGCCGTTGGCGTGAAACGTCTGGCTTTCTCAAAAAGCTACGCCCAGCCAGCCGAGCTCCCTACTCCTTCTATTTTGGGCGGGCTTACGTAATCTAAAACCGGTCTTGATTTCAACGTTGGAGCGGACAAAGAAACACAAGATATATCCACATTATGTTCACATTCGGCAATTAAGCCTCACATTCATCAAAAATCACAGACATGAAACATATTTTGAAGGGGAAAATAAAATGGAATAGAACTGGACAGACAAGGCCTGAGCTGCGCGGCTGGTCAAGCGAAAAGCGACCAGACGGAGCGACTCCACACTTCTTCTTCTTGAAAATAAAGGGGGGATGTTGGCTCTTACCTGCAAAACTTGCAGCTAGAACTGCACACAATACTATCCGTAACATCATCCTAAGGTTGGACTGGCGGCAAGGAGGAACAAGATAAATCCTGAAAAAGTGGTCAGATGAAATATCTACCGCTAAGAAGTTTAAGAATGTGCGGGTTTGCAGCAAACGCTAATCACAATCACAGCTAGCGAGCTTGTGAAGTCCTGGCTGGTACTGGTAATGGTGGTGGTAATGATGAGCGCGCGAGCTGCAGCTACTCAAGTCAAAGAGCGCTCGTCTTACGACGCGTTCGCTATTGGTCGGTCGTCCAGCAGTGGCGGACTCCGGGGGCGGACTACATAGAAAGTAAGATTAGGGCCAACATTGCCATTTATTCATTCATGTATTTATTCGTTTTATTTAAAACAGGGTAACTTTCTCAGTATTAATACTGTTAATCTGAGAGGCCCCGTACACAAAAAAGGATTACAAATACATGAAATAACAATAACAGACGAATACATGATTTTGTGTTTATATATATCATTATCAGGGTTATTTGTTTGTTTTGTTTATAAAGGGCACCTACAAAGGGAAATCTCAAAGCGAAAATATACATTTTTTAGACATTGGTATATACCCCTACATTGTGATTACAATTATCAGGGATGATTCAATATTTGTTAACACTTAACAAATGCATTTGGGTTGATTGTCTACAAAATTGTTTGCGAGGTAGCGAAGCGAGTGAGGAAAATGTTAAGATGTGTGAGGTCGCAGTGCAAAAAATTACATCTTATAAAGAGGAAAAACCCCAATCATAAGGGGGTTATAAGCACATTTTCATAATGGAAGACTGAAAAGATCTTTGATAAGTAACATAAGTATATCATCTATACATGCATGCCAGCGTAGCGAGCGAGCCTTGGGGGAAATTGCTCTTAGTCGCTTGAAATTAGCTAGGGCGCGTTTAATGATGAGAGGAAAAGGGGTCACTTATCAGGAAAGAAAAGAAGCATGTGCCAAAGTACAAAGAGTAATTATCAGAGGTGAAAATGGGGCACTTCTTTCACCCTCAAAAAGAGGCACTCACCAGGGATAAAAATATCAGTAATGAGAATAGGAAATGGGCATTTGTCGACGGAAAAGGGGCCCCCATCAGATTTACATAGGGGCACTTATAAGACGTCATTATATATTGTTCAAAGGGCAATCATCAGAGGTGAAAAGAGGCACTTATCGCATCTGAAAAGAGGCAATGACCAGAAATGAAAAGGGGCACTTATGTGAATGAAAAAGGGGCACTTGTAATAAAGGAAAATGTGCATTAGTTTAAAAAAAATGAACACCGCTCAGATTTTAAAGGGGCATTTATCGGAAGTGAAGGGGGCACCTATCTGAAATGAAAAGGAGTAATTTCTCGAATTTACCGGAGAAGTGGCACTTACGAGAAGGGGAAGGGGCTCTTTTGTATTGGAGAACTTATCATTATGAAAAGGGGCACATATTAGAAAGGTAAAATGGCACATGTGAAAATATAAGGTGCGCTTATCCGAGTTAAAATGGGGGTAGTTATTAAAAGGGGAAGGGGCACTTCTTACAAAGGAAAAGGGGCACTTGTCAAAATAAAAGAGGCACGTATACCTCTCAGATATAAATGGGACAATTATCAGAGGTGAACGGGGCACTTCTCGTACCTAACTAGGGACACTTACTAGAGATTAAAAAGGGCACTTAATATGAGAATGGAAAATGGACACTTATTGCAAAAGAAAATGGGAACTTGTCGAAGGAAAAGGGGCACGTATCAGAGTTGAGAGTTAATAGGGGCATTTGTGAAAGTAAAAGGGGCACTATTCTTATGTAAAAAGGGGCACTTTTCCTATGTAAAAAGGGCAATTTTCGAGTGCTAGAAAAAGTGGGGGTATACTGTGCCCCCCTCCCTGCCGCCCCCCCCCCCCCGGGAGGGCCGCTTCTGCAACTGTTAATATTCAGCGGCACAGCGGCACACCCCCGTCCAAACCAAATCTGAGCACCCCCCCCCCTTCCCCCTGGGGCCTACACTTAGGGGGGGGGGGGTGGAGGGAGTAAGAGCGCTTTTAATTTTTGTTGTGGGTCAAGTTTTTGTGGGAAATTTTCGCAACGACTCAGCCGGCCGCTGCATTAATCACAATCATGTTTCATTTTGCCTTTTATTTGTGTACCTTCTGTGAACTGCGTCTTCCTGGCCTAATTTATTCCTGGGCTAGTTTCTTGTTGGTTTTTGTTTCTTGTCTACAGTTTCCTCGTAGCTTCATACGTCCCCCTCCCCTCTTGTATCCTTTGTTTGTTGCTATTTTATTCCTTCTTGTTTTGTGGCGCTTCCCTATAACAACAAAATTATGAGATTTGTGTCCTAGCTTTCAAGTAGGCATTGCCACGGGGGAAGGGGGATAATTTACACCTGCATAGGCAAATTGGTGTTCCTTTGCGTATCATGACAATTACCCCCTGGAAATTCCCGCCGGAAAATAACGCCCCGGAAAACTACCCCGAGTACAACCACACCCGCCCCCGAAAACAATTAACACCGTTGGCAATTACCCCTGTGGACAATTACCCCCGTCCCCACTTAAAAATAGCTCCCAAGGACAATTGACCCCCCCCCCCCCATACCTGCCAACCTTTGAAGACTAAACATAGTAATATTTTTTTACGAGGACTTTGACGGAGCGAAGGAGCGAAGCGACCGAGCGGGGGGTGGCTGGTTTGTGGGAGAGGGCTGTCCCCCTCTCAGGGTAGGGAGCTTTTGGTATTTTCAACATGTAGGAATGCCCTTTTCCTTCACTTTAAACTCATTTTTCAACACTTATACAACCCCCATAAAAAAAACCAAACAAGGACTAAAAGCTCAAAATTCCCCTGATGAAATAGAACCTGGAGGAGAAAAATAAAGGGCTGTGCATAAGCGTGTAATGAGGTACTCGAGGACACTTAAAGGTAAAGACCAGTATTGGTAACGCCCCAATTTCAAAAAATGAAATGGAAGCTCTCATTACCAATCATGTGAAAGAATATGTTTTGACTAATACATGATGATAAAAAATTTGCCGGGAAACCGCCTACTAATTCATATATTTGGTAAATTTGTTTCTCTCATGGTCCTGTGAGAGATATAGGGTAGTCCCATATACATCTTTCTGTGTATAGTGCTTGTAACTTTACGAAGAATGGGCCAAATTTCTTATCATTTTGATGATTCCAGAACCTTGCAGATGCATGCATACGTATTTTATAAATGCGTGCGAATTTGCGGGCGCTGCGGTCTGACTGAGATGATCAACCTTTTCTGATCGATTCCACAACGTTTCTTTCACAATTCAATCGCATGACCATAACTGGTCTTTACCTTTAAAGGCGAATACCCAATTTTGTTGTTGTTGACACCACCATACTAATGTAGTAGTATCCCAGGTCCGTCACCAAAAACTCAAGCGATTTTACTTTGAGCTGCAGTTGAAGGCGCTGATTTAATAATAAAAAATAGTAAACAATGCTGTTTTTAAAACCAAAGATGACAGACTAATTTTCCTCCGAGTCCAAACAGAAATCCGTGGTGAGTTGACAGTGATTAAGCTGTGAAACTTTTTTACCCATGGTACCATGCCGGTGCTCTCCCGGGCACGGTTAAGCGTCGGCCTGGACAGACCAAGGTGAACGGGCAAAAAAATAAAAAATCGTAAGGCGTAATTTAAATCAAACAATCGTAATAATTACGCCAAAATCGTAGTAGTTGGCAGGTATGCCCCCCCCCCCCCCATCAAGGAGAACTTACCTCCCGAGGACAATATTACTCCCATGGGGAAGTCCAACCTGACAATAAGTTGGTTTTAATAAAATAAGTTTTTGTTTGGGGGGGGGGGGGGGTAATTGTCCTCGGGGTGGTTGTCCTTGGGGGGGGGGGAATTTTCAGGGGGTAATTTTCTTGGGGGGGGGGGGGGGTAATTGTCCCGCTGTTTATTGGCCGGGGTTGATTCCCCAGGGGGGGGGGGGGGGTTGTCATACAACCTTTTCTTTGTTAATTACTTGTTTGTTTTATTTGCTTGTTTGTTTTATCTAATTATTGACTAAAATTGCCAATACAAAAAGGCAAGGAGTCGTTTTTATGAATATTTTGTATCCATTATTTCTCTTTCTCCTTTTCTTCTTCTTTTTCTTCTTCTTCTTCTTCTTCTTCTTCTGCTTCTCCTGCTTCTTCTTCTTCTTCTCCTTTCTTTTCTTCACAGGGCGCTAGATGCAGACACATCATAGCCACTGAAAGAACGTAAGAACGAAGTCTGGCATAGAGAGAGCCTACCAGTTAGGACGCCATCTTTAGTTACAGTCATGACAATGATGGCAATCTATTTTGGATAAACAAAAAGACACCCTTCCGGACACCGTTTTTATCTTCTTCTCTTTTTGTCCTCCTTTTTTTCTTTCTAACTTTCTATTATCATCTTTTGTTTTCTGTCGTTCTTTTTTCTTTCTTTCTTTCTTTCGATGCAATTTTCCAAACAATAATCGCGCGTTGTAATAAGGAACATTTATTATACCAAGTTTACAAAAGATGGGGAGTACACTACAACATGATATAATTTTGCCCTGATTATGTTTGAAGCGTATGAGCAGGACATCATTCTGTCCGTCCCACGGCAGAGAGCAACATCAACCCCCCCCCCCCCCCCCCCCTCCAAAAAAAAAAAAAGTAGATATGGAGAGCCAGGCTTCATCGCCAAGTATCGATCAGGAACAAAGAACGCAAACCCCCGTTGGGCAATCAGAACGATCAATTACGACCAATTATTCATTGAAATTATCAATATTGACAGCGAATTTGCTCTTGAACGAAATAATCGTACCAAATTATCTCAATCGACCATTTTCGTAATGTAATCAGATTTAATGCACACATTTTTCTTAAAGGTAATACAAAGTTTTGGTATGGGGTCATGAATTTGGTTCAAATGAACATATTGGAAGCATATGCGATCCTAAAATATTCAGTGATCGTTGTCGCGCTTGAAATCGAGTCTAAAGTTATGAAATTGTAAATAATACACTGTTATGTTGTATAGCTCCCTCTCAAGGTCAAGGTATTAATTAAGCTATAAAACAATGTTTCTTGACTAAAATCGACCGATTAGCTATTCTCGTTTGGAAATTATAAATCTACTACATATTCTGAGATTTTCAAGGTCGCAGCTAACATTGTACGGCCGTAGGCGCTATTTCAAATTTATCAAAATCAAAATTACCGGGAGCACCGGTACATTTTTATATTCAATTTTGCTCGAAAGCAGAAGCGTTTTAGGTGCTAAATTTTCTAGTGCTTATAATACATCCACATCAGGGGCATCCAAATATATCAAAATTGTAAAGAATCACTATCCACCATGTTTTCAAAATTTCCCAAAACTATGTATTTCAATAGCCATAATGCGAATTTTATAGGCATTAGTTTGTTGCCAAGTGGGACAACAACTATGACCGATCCTACCCATTAACCTCCAAACAGAATATTTTGGGGTCTCTTTCGGGGCCGACGACTATACGGTCAGGCTGACAAACCTTTTGTCAATGACTTTGATGGTCTCGGTTACTTTAAGTGGTCAGATCTTATGGACAAGATGGAATGATTACATTAGCTAGGGCGCATGCAGGCTCTCAGAACTTATGACATTGTTGTGGTAAATATCCAAGAGTCATTGTTTAGGAGAGTTTGGCCAACCTACTTCGAGTTGGGTGCAACTGCTTTGTTGGGTAAGCACCAAAGTAAACGAATATACGCCATGTTGTGACCAAGTTTGCCAAACTCTGTGTATAGATTTTTTGTTTTAAATGATATTTTATTTCCTTCCTCATAATTTCACATAACATGTTCCCATTTCTGTAAGTGCATCCCCAGTTTCCCCTTTTTGAGGGCTATTTTGTATTCCTCGTCTCTGTAATTTTTAAGCATATGTACTGTTTTCTGTACAGATGGCAAAGTTCCTTCTTTTCTAGAAATAAAAATGATATACTTTACTAAAAATATGATACAATTTATTACAAATATTCTAGCAGTATTGCCGGATATTCCCATAAAAATGTTTCCAATCATCAATGTCAATTTCGATTAAATGTAACTTTTGAATTACCTCCTGCCATAATCTTTTAACTTTAAGACAATCTAAAAATAAATGTTGGTATGTCTCTACTTCTAGTCTACAACAGGAACAAAAATGGTCTGACTCAAAACCAAATTTAAAGAGCTCTCTTTTCGTATATACAGCCCCTTGTAATTGTTTGTATTGAAACTCTCTATGTTTATTACAAAGCATTGCACATTTCATCCTTGTGAATGTTTCTTTCAACTCCGTCATTCCAAGATCAAATTGACAGTTGCCATCTGTAACATGTAATGTATACTCTTTTTGAAGGTCTTCAATGAAGTAATCATATAACCGCCTAGATTTTATATCACATAGTTTCTGTAAACGTCCAAATATCATCAATTCTATTTCAAAATTTTCAGTGTCCACTTCCATAAAATCACTTTGTATCCATTCGTTTCTGATTGCTGAAAAGATCTTTTGAATTCTAAGCAAGCTTTTAGTTGCAAAACCCAAATTTAAAAAATGTAAGATCGGTTTTAAATGACCTCTGACAATTATATCTGATGCTTGAAGTATACCTTTCTGAAATAGTTCGACATCAAAAAATGTTTTATTGCTGAGACATATACACTTATTGCTAAATATAATCGGATTATTCTTATTTTCTCCAAAGAGTCTGCATTTATCTAATTCTTGCCATGCCTTCAACATGTCTTTATTATAAAAAGATGGTATACCCTTCAAGTCCATTTTATTTATATCATAATTACAAAGAAATATAATTCGACCCCCCAGTGATCTGAAAAAGTGGTCAAAGGTTACTTTCCAACCTGAATACCATAGAGCAACCGTTTGATCCACATTATTCTCTGAGTCTTGATGAATATCTTAAAATTCGTTACTCTGAGTCCCCCAGCGCAGTAATCTTGATATAATATTTTCCGTTTTATTCTGTCTCTCCCTCCCCAAATAAAATTGAAAGAAATCTTTTCGATTTCTTCAAAAATGTTTTGTGGGACTGTCATAAGAGACGAAACATAATTTAGTTTTGAAAATACATATATCTTCAACAATTTAATTTTGCCAAACATCGTTAAATCTCGTTGCTTCCACCAACCGATTAGTCTTTTGATTTTGCTCAAAATTTCCTTATAGTTCAAATCATCTTTTATTTTGGAATGACGTGCGAACTATACCCCTAGGATCTTTATATGTTGTACCCTATGTCCACAAAAAGGTAAACCCGGCCTATCACTTTCCTCTCCTAACCACATAAAATTTGTCTTATCCATATTTATCTTCAATCCACTTAATTTTTCAAAGTTTTTGAAAACTTTCTTCACTTTCTTCACTTTATTGAATCCATATCTTTTAATGGATTCGATGGTTAATGATCCGATATTGTTAGGACGCCATCTTTCTTCAAAGTCATTATAGTATCGAATAACCAAAAAAGACCTGCTATTCTTTCTCTATCGCGGTTCGTCATCTCGTTCGTAATTGTTTATTTAGTTGTGATCTGCTCAGAGTAATTACTATATTTTTTGTTTCTTTCATAGCAGCTTATTCAAACTCTCTCCGTGCATGCAGCCTCCACATTTTTAATATCACTTTCGATGTACCTCGGCCTGCGACCTTTGTGAAAATAAAAGCTTTTTTCTGAAAGGCATCCATGAAGTAATTTCTTAGTACATAATTATAAACATAACTAATTTAGGATCCCCGTAAAATGATTCGCCAGCTCGCAAAATGAATAAATGCAAAGCTGATTCGGGCAAGTGAATTCAAGTAATAAACTTTTCTAATTTCATTTGTGAGCTATAGGGTCAGAATTAGCTGCTGCACCGTGTTTAATTTAGCGTTGGGGCGTGTTATTTTCTGAGCTTAACGCGTTAGTACACGTCAGTGGTGTACACAGGATGTTTTCATATGTTCACAAATTAGAATGTACTCCAATTGCAATATCTCTTTGTACAAGTAATACTTTTGAATACCGTATAGAAAATACATCCAGAGTATATAAAACATGTTTTGGTGATTGGTACATTTAAAAATTTACTGCAAGGAATTGAAAACACAATCAAGTGAGTAGATTATGAAAAGCTAAAGTACTATAGCTAGGGCTCCATGATTTTTAACAGGCCGGGTTAGCAGGTATTGGTTAATATTATGTTACCATTTCTGGTTGCATTTTCATTATCTTTGCTGTTTTCAATGGAGGAGTAAGACACTTTAATATTGAATTTCAGAAATATGAAAATGTCAATACACTGTTTTACTATATATAATTTCTCTTGTACACAATATTATTAAGTGTGCGTGTGAGTGTGCACGCGTGCGCGTGTGGGGTGTGCGATGGTGTTTTTGCGTGTGAGTGTGTTTTTGTGTGTGAGTGTATATGTTATTGTGGTGTGTTCGGGTGTGTGAGTGTGTTTGTAAAAGGGTTTAACCGAGGACGCACTGACAAAATATAACCTTCTAACCGCGGACCTACCTTCTATGGGGGACGGTCCTCGTTTCCAAATAAGAGTTAATTATGCTTTCTCTCATGCCAGAGAGGGCGCTCTATAATTATGAGAGCAAACGAGCGATCGTCCGCAGTTGTACGTGAATTTCATTTTCAGAGTGCGTTTGCAGTGTGCGAAACTGTACGAAATGAAACGAGAGTGTGTGCATCGAAGTGAATGTCGCCATCTAGTGTCAGCGTTCGAACAGCCCATTACACACTGCACGTAGTATATCTATGGCCTGTATACGGTACGTGCGCGTGCGCGATTCATCATCAGCGCAGCATGTCCTGCATGCTAGCTAGCTGCCTGCAACGTCCTCGATCAAGCCGACGATGGCTGAACGACCTCCTCGTCGACGTCGACGCGGTAACGCCGTCGCTTCATCAGAACCTGGTATGTAAAATAACTTCCATCGTATTTTGGTGTAGAATAGGCCTAAGTTAACTGTCAGAGCTACTCAATAGCCACTTACTAAGTTAGTTAGGCCTAACGTTACATGTTCTGCAGTAAGCCTGTAACTTTTTAGGGCGCTAGTTCATAAGTGTGCCCATACTTTGGCGCCGGCAGCCTACGCGGCTAGCTACCCGTGACTCGCGCGTGGAGAGTACCCTACATACGGCTAACTTCAGCCAGGCACGAGCGCTTATGCACTTGTTGAATTGCAGTGAAACTTGTGAGAAAGTGTATATTATACTGTCTTTGTTTTTAGGAAAAATACTCTCAGAAAGATAATAAAATTGGCAAAAAACAGGTAAGAAAGATAAAGACTTTGAAATCAGGCCCTTTACATGGACAATTGATGATGATTCAGTTGATTTTTGGGACGTTATATATGTGTTTAGTACAATAGTACTTTTTAGTAGGGTACCGTCACTCTACTACTTCCTGTCTCATTAATTTTGTCCATCGGCCCAGTGGAGTAAATTATAAAAATTTCCACCAACTGATAAGTTACTTTTGCACTGTTTTTTTTTTTTTTTTGTCTCGCTGTGATATAATTTGAAAATGAATTAATCATATTGTATGTGTTCTCTTCTTTGCGATTTCCAGACATTAATTATGCAAAACACCTCGGTGGACCTGATCCGGATGGATTTGAAACCTGTTTCATTAGTCAGGAGATTGGTGAGTTTTTCATATATACATGTAGAAACATGTTCAGAACCTGATTCATCAATGATTCTGTCATCATATATTCATTATTGTGTTTACTTATTGATGTTTTGTCTTTAATGTTTATAACTATTTATCTCATTCATGTTGCTGTCATTCCATCTCATGAATAATACAGAATCACATACCAAACAGTGAATAATGGACCGTCCTCTGATGTATGTTCGCATTGTGTGTGATCATGTGTTAACGCCCCGCCCCCCCCCCCTTTCACAGACACATCAACTATTTAAACCGTGGACTGTCCTTTGTTGTATGTTTTGTATTGTACATGTATATCAAATTGACATTGGAACTGGGATGTAACTAATTACCTATAACTTTGGTCGTTCCTCTGTTGTATGTTTGTATTGTATATGTTTAGCAGATTGACATTGAACTTGGATGTGACATTAACTAACTGGACTGTCCTCTATTATATATTTAGAATGTGTATGTCAGGTTGATGTTGGAACTTGGATGTAACATTAACTATCAAACTGTGGACTGTCCTCTGTTGTATGTTTGTAATGTGTGTCAGATTGGTGTTGGAACTGTTTGTAACATTAACAATCCAACAGTGGACCGTCCTCTGTTGTATGTTTTTAAAGTGTGTCAGATTGGTGTTGGAACTGCTTGTAACATTAACAATCCAACAGTGGACCGTCCTCTATTGTATGTTTTTCAAAGTGTGTCAGATTGATATGGGAACTTGAATGTAACATTAACTATCAAACTGTGGACTGTCCTCTGTTGTATGTTTGTAATGTGTGTCAGATTGGTGTTGGAACTGTTTGTAACATTAACAATCCAACTGTGGACCGTCCTCTGTTGTATGTTTGTAATGTGTGTCAGATTGGTGTTGGAACTGCTTGTAACATTAACAATCCAACAGTGGACCGTCCTCTATTGTATGTTTTTCAAAGTGTGTCAGATTGATATGGGAACTTGAATGTAACATTAACTATCAAACTGTGGACTGTCCTCTGTTGTATGTTTGTAATGTGTGTCAGATTGGTGTTGGAACTGTTTGTAACATTAACAATCCAACTGTGGACCGTCCTCTGTTGTATGTTTTTAAAGTGTGTCAGATTGGTGTTGGAGCTGCTTGTAACATTAACAATCCAACAGTGGACCGTCCTCTGTTGTATGTTTTTCAAAGTGTGTCAGATAGATATGGGAACTTGAATGTAACATTAACAATCAAACTGTGGACTGTCCTCTGTTGTATGTTTGTAATGTGTGTCAGATTGATATGGGAACTTGAATGTAACATTAACAATCAAACTGTGGACTGTCCTCTGTTGTATGTTTGTACTGTGTGTCAGATTGATATGGGAACTTGAATGTAACATTAACAATCAAACTGTGGACTGTTCTCTGTTGTATGTTTGTAATGTGTGTCAGATTGGTGTTGGAACTGCTTGTAACATTAACAATCCAACAGTGGACCGTCCTCTGTTGTATGTTTTTAAAGTGTGTCAGATTGGTGTTGGAACTGTTTGTAACATTAACAATCCAACAGTGGACCGTCCTCTGTTGTATGTTTGTAATGTGTGTCAGATTGGTGTTGGAACTGCTTGTAACATTAACAATCCAACAGTGGACCGTCCTCTGTTGTATGTTTTTAAAGTGTGTCAGATTGGTGTTGGAACTGCTTGTAACATTAACAATCCAACAGTGGACCGTCCTCTGTTGTATGTTTGTAATGTGTGTCAGATTGGTGTTTGGAACTGCTTGTAACATTAACAATCCAACAGTGGACCGTCCTCTGTTGTATGTTTGTAATGTGTGTCAGATTGGTGTTTGGAACTGCTTGTAACATTAACTATCTAACCGCGGACTGTCCTCTGTTGTACATTTGTATTGTGTGTGTATCACAGTGACATTTGAACTGGATATAACATTGATTATCTAACTCTGGACAGTCCTCTGTTTTATGTTGGTAATGAGTGTTAGATTGATGCTGGAACTTGGTCATATAGCATTGGGTATCTAACCTCAGGCTTTCCTCTGTTGTATGTTTGTATTATGTGCGTGTATATATCAGATTGATGTTTATTAACTTGCATGTAACTTATAATGCTACCATACTGATGTGCCTCATTTGTCTCAAACAATCTTCTCTTCGGTGTTCAGGAAAAAGATGTGTCCAAACTCCAAAGAATTCAGAACTGAGAACTCTGCCCCCATCTTGTATCTACATGTATATCCAGTACAGTACAATCACCCCCATATTAGGAGAGATCCATTGGTTTCCTATTCACTCACTACAAATTATCCTGCTCACATTTAAGGCTGTCCATCGTCTTGCTCCTATTTACTTGTCTGAGTTAGTAGTCCGATATCTACCACCCAGAGCGCTTAGATCTGTCTTGCAAGACTTGTTAGTAGTGAATATTAGTAGAAACAAGTCTTACGATGATAGGTCCATTGTGCTGCACCAACTCTTTGGAACTCTCTTCCTGGTACTCTCCTTGCTCAGTCAAACATAGATGTATTTCAGAAGGAGCTAAAAACATGTTTGTTCAACATTTCATTTTTATTGTCTCATGACTGACTCTATGTGTATCTGCCAGGAAGATTTTCCAAAGAGTCTTCCAACAAGTGAGATATTTTTAAATTTTATTTATATCATTGTTTTACCTGAACACTATGTTAATTATTATTATTTCCCAGTAAAGATGTGCGTTGATGGCTAAATGTAAGCTTTTCTCTCTCTATTTCTCATTTTCCCTCTTTATAGGGGATGGGCTGTTTTCAACAAAGGAGTTTATGAAGGGAGAGTTTCTCCTTGAGTACAAGGGTGAACTTTTGACAGAAGAAGAGGCCTTAGAAAGGGATTATAGTAGTTGGCGGCACCATTACAAGTACTTCTTTCAGTGGAAAGGAAGAACAATGTGGTAAGAAAACTCTCCTGATTATCAGAATGAGGAACAGGTAATAATTTCCAGCAAAATTACTGCCTGCAGTATGTGGTACTTTTCAGACTAGCGTAAACTAGACATACCTGTAAATAATTATGGAGGAGCTATATTCGAGAAGCTTGATTTATATTCACAAAGTTTGCTGGAGGCATAATGTTTGTTTATCTTTCCTCTTTTTTATCAGTCCTCCTGTTTTTCATAGTCGTTCATGGAATTAACCATTTTTCATTAGAGTTTGGTACAATAGTGACATGCTTTAATAACAATTTGATAACATTCTGAGGGAAAGGAATGAATCCTGCAAATTTTACTGTTGAAATGAATTTAAGACATGGAGCATGTTACACTTAATCTGTTATAAAGTGTAAAAAAGAATACCTTTGTCATATTAACTGTAAAGGAGTTTTCTCTATGTGAAGACTGGAAGTGGAATGTGTGACCATATAAAACACAGATGTATGTTTTCACTTGCTAATTTTACTTTGTAAAAAGGGAACACAGTGTTATTGTTTATTGACTTTTATAAATCTATTCTTTTGCCCCCCCCCCCTGCTTTTTTTCTTTCAGCATAGATGCCGCCACCTACACACAGTCTCTTGCAAGATATGCAAATGATTCTCGGCCATCAAGGAGGAGCTGCAACTGTAGAATCAGAAAAATAGAAATTAATGATTCAGTACATCTAGGGATCTTTGCTCTGAGAGACATTCAAAAAGGGGAAGAACTGCGTTATGACTATAATGCTAAATACACACTGAATGCTGGAGATGATCGAAATGCATCAGATACTGGAGGTGTTCAACAGGCATCAGAAGTTAGAGGTGTTCAGTTGGCGCCAGATTTTGGAGGTGTCCAACAGGCGTCAGATGCTGGAATTGTTCAACAGGTGTCTGATGCTGGAGGTGCCCAACAGGCGTCAAATGCTGGAAGTGTTGAACTGGCATCATATGCTACAGGTGTCCAACAGGCATCAGATGCTGGTGGTGTCCAGCAGGCGTCAGATCCCGGAATTGTTCAACAGGCACCAGATGCTGGAAGCGTCCAACTTGCATCAGATGCTGGAGGTGTTAATCAGGCGTCAGATAGTGGAGATGTTCAACAGGCGTCAGATGCTGGAGGTGTTTATCAGGCGTCAGATGTTAGAGGTGTCCAACAGGCATCAGATGCTGGAGGTGTTCAACTTGCGTCAGATGTTGGAGATGTCCAACAAGCGTCAGATGCTGAAGGTGTTCAACAGGTCTTAGATGCTGAATTGTTCAACAGGCATCAGATGCTGGAGTTGTTCAGCAGGTCGTAGATGCTGGATGTATTTATCAGGCATCAGATGCTGAAATTGTTCAACAGGTGTCTGAAGCTGGAGGTGTCCAACAGGCATCAAATGCTGGAGGTGTTGAACTGGCATCATATGCTACAGGTGTCCAACAGGCTTCAGATGCTGGTGGTGTCCAGAAGGCCTCAGATCCCGGAATTGTTCAACAGGCACCAGATGCTGGAAGCGTCCAACTTGCATCAGATGCTGGAGGTGTTAATCAGGCGTCAGATGGTGGAGATATTCAACAGGCGTCAGATGCTGCAGGTGTTCAACAGGCATCAGAAGCTGGAGTTATCCAACAGGCATCAGATGCTGGAGTTGTTCAGCAGGTCTTAGATGCTGGAGGTATTTATCAGGCATCAGATGATGGGGGTGTTCAACAGGTCTCAGAAGTTGAAAGTGATCCATGTGCTTCAGATTCTGAAATCTCTGAATATGCATCTGATTTGGAAGATTCTGGGCATGAATCAGACTGTGATGATTCAAATCATGCATTAGATCCTGACTTTGTAGTTGACGAATCTGACTCCTCTGATGGTAATTCTTCTGAAAGGTCTTATGTCATTCCATTAAAAAGACCAAAAGTTACTGTGTTGTATCCCGAAGCATCCCAGGTCAGCTCTGAATCGCCATTACATACTGCAGAAAGCAATGTATTGCAGAGAAATCCTGATACATCTCATGTCCGCTCTGAAGCACACTTACCTCATAGTTCTCCTGGAAAGATCAAAGTATTACGTACTAACAACCAGCAAAGGAGACACTGGGACAAAGGGGCATACTGCCCATTTTGTCGATCGTATCAGAAGAAGCTACCAAGACACCTAAGAGAATTCAAGGCTCACCAGAACGAACCAGATATCATACAGTGGCTCACATGCATTCATGATTAATTTCATTGTGTTATATTCAGACATAAAGGTATGGCTACATTCAAAGAATTTGTTTATGTTCCTCAAAATTCAGAAGAATTGTAAGTGATTCTGCATATTTTCTTAGAAAACAAACAAAAAGTCATAGAAGATCCGTCATAGATATATATCTCCGTTTATAAGTTTGATTTATTGCTAAATATTGCTCAGTACAATGTACATGTAGGTTCAGGCCAAAAGTATGGCTTCATGGATAGTGATTTAACATTTTAAGTTTTCCATTTATTTATGATTCAGCATTTTCTTACTAAGATGAGGAAAGGTCAAAGGAGACCCTTTATGGAAATACCTATTGTTTTGGAGTTTGGTTTATTGCTAAATGTTGTTAAATACATGGAGATTCAGGCCAAAAGTATGGGTACATGCATTCATGATTAATTTCATTGTGTTATATTCAGACATAAAGGTATGGCTACATTCAAAGAATTTGTTTATGTTCCTCAAAATTCAGAAGAATTGTAAGTGATTCTGCATATTTTCTTAGAAAACAAACAAAAAGTCATAGAAGATCCGTCATAGATATATATCTCTGTTTATAAGTTTGATTTATTGCTAAATATTGCTCATTACAATGTACATGTAGGTTCAGGCCAAAAGTATGGCTTCATGGATAGTGATTTAACATTTTAAGTTTTCCATTTATTTATGATTCAGCATTTTCTTACTAAGATGAGGAAAGGGCAAAGGAGACCCTTTATGGAAATACCTATTGTTTTGGAGTTTGGTTTATTGCTAAATGTTGTTAAATACGTGGAGATTCAGGCCAAAATTATGGGTACATGCATTCATGATTAATTTCATTGTGTTATATTCAGACATAAAGGTATGGCTACATTCAAAGAATTTGTTTATGTTCCTCAAAATTCAGAAGAATTGTAAGTGATTCTGCATATTTTCTTAGAAAACAAACAAAAAGTCATAGAAGATCCGTCATAGATATATATCTCCGTTTATAAGTTTGATTTATTGCTAAATATTGCTCAGTACAATGTACATGTAGGTTCAGGCCAAAAGTATGGCTTCATGGATAGTGATTTAACATTTTAAGTTTTCCATTTATTTATGATTCAGCATTTTCTTACTAAGATGAGGAAAGGTCAAAGGAGACCCTTTATGGAAATACCTATTGTTTTGGAGTTTGGTTTATTGCTAAATGTTGTTAAATACATGGAGATTCAGGCCAAAAGTATGGGTACATGCATTCATGATTAATTTCATTGTGTTATATTCAGACATAAAGGTATGGCTACATTCAAAGAATTTGTTTATGTTCCTCAAAATTCAGAAGAATTGTAAGTGATTCTGCATATTTTCTTAGCAAACAAAATGTCATAGACATATCTTTGTTTATGAGTTTGGTTTATTGCTAAATATTGCTAAATATATGTAGGTTCAGGCCAGAAGTATGGCTACATGCATTCATAATTGATTTGATTAAGTTATTACAGGTACATTGATTTAAAAGTTTTATGTGTTCCATCTAATCATTTTTGTATGATTCTACATTTTCTTACAAAGTTGATGAAGGTAAGCGTAGGTTGCTGTAAATGATTGATCATGGAAAGCTTAAAATGTATACAGAATGTAGGGTAATTACTGTAAGTCAGAGTCTTTTCAAAAGCAATTTTTCTTTCTTTCACATCTCAGAAATATTTTATTTTAAAAATATTGGTGTAAAAAAAACATTTTACATTTTAAACAATACGATCCTCTTGAGGAAGGCTTTAATCAGCAGATGACAGTTTATATTTAAGATGCTATTCGATCAATAACGAGTATTATAAGTTCACTTCTAATATTTCGAAGTGACGTTAGGTAACATATCTCATTGTAAACTTGGTGTGCACACGACTTATAATGGTTCTTTGATGATACCTTTGGGTAATGATAATAGGTCACGACATGGTGTGAAATATTCATTGTCTTGTCATATTTTCTTCGTTTTTCAGTATAATAAACACAACATGTTGAGGATGTATCTTTCTTCCATGTTTTTTTTTTTCAAGTACGGACCCTAAATCATGTAAATATTAAATTAGGAGGCATACATTGTACTTTTGGTTATAACGAACTCTGCGGGACCAGCAAAGTTACTTTGTTGCAACAATTTCAGAATACCACCAAAACAACAAAATAGTAAAATATTTTGAATTTTGAACCAGAAAATTAAGTGATTTTGAATGAAAAAAAATATTGTCATTTCGCTGGATATTAGAGAGTGCACTGTACTGTAACTTTATTGATTAAATTCTATTGCTTTAATAAACATGGTTAAGGCAGTGCATTGTGTTGGTCCGGTCAAAAACTGATTCTCTTTTTAAAAAATTATTATACTCCTTTTGGGTGCAAAATCAACCTCTTAACTGTTTGTTCTTATATTTGTTTTGCTTTTTAGAGACGTTCATTATTGTTTAAATGATATTGTCAATTTCAAGGAAAAGAAGTCCCTTTTACTTTGAACTGTGGGTGATTTGACCGGACCAACGGCTATTGTCTTCTAAAAGTCCACTGACTTTCAGTAAACATAATGCCCCATTTCTCTTCTAATGTTGCCCTTACACTTCCAAAAGGCGTGATTTCTCTGCAAGAGTAGCCTGTTCTTTTTCAGTTATAGGGCTCTTTCTATTCCAACACTTTCAACTTAGCCCCTTATCACCTTTGAAAATCTCCCCATTTATCTTCCAGTAGTGGCCCTTTCCTTTCTAAAAGCGCCCATTTTCTCTTCAAAGAGTGTCCCTCTTTCAAAAATGATGCCCTTTCTCTTTCATAAATAAACTCCTCTTACAAATTTCAAAATCATCCACTTTTCTAATTTTCTTCTAAAATAAAGTCAGTTTCTCTTTAAAAGTGACCACTTCCACTTAAAAAGGCGTAACTTTTCTATCAGTAGGAACTCTTTTTCCAAATATAGTGCCCCTTTCTCTTCTGATACCACTTTTTCTTCCAGTAGATAAATAAATGAAATCTAATTGCATTGCTTTTATATTCTTTTTAACGGTCCCACATTACACATTCTAATATCAAACTATTCGTCTTTTTTTCTCTCCAGCGCTCACTCGCAAATCAAATCTTAATGGTTGTGGAAGTAGTAGTAGTAACAGTAGCAGTAGTAGTAGGCCTATAGTAGTGGTGGTAGTCGTAGTAGTAGTAGCAGAAGTAATAGTAGAAGTAGAAGTAGTAGTAGTAGTAGTAGTAGTAGTAGTGGTGGTAGTAGCAAAAGTAGTAGTAGGCCTAGTAGCATTTTGTCGATCGTATCAGAAGAAGCTACCAAGACACCTAAGAGAATTCAAGGCTCACCAGAACGAACCAGATATCATACAGTGGCTCACATGCATTCATGATTAATTTCATTGTGTTATATTCAGACATAAAGGTATGGCTACATTCAAAGAATTTGTTTATGTTCCTCAAAATTCAGAAGAATTGTAAGTGATTCTGCATATTTTCTTAGAAAACAAACAAAAAGTCATAGAAGATCCGTCATAGATATATATCTCCGTTTATAAGTTTGATTTATTGCTAAATATTGCTCAGTACAATGTACATGTAGGTTCAGGCCAAAAGTATGGCTTCATGGATAGTGATTTAACATTTTAAGTTTTCCATTTATTTATGATTCAGCATTTTCTTACTAAGATGAGGAAAGGTCAAAGGAGACCCTTTATGGAAATACCTATTGTTTTGGAGTTTGGTTTATTGCTAAATGTTGTTAAATACATGGAGATTCAGGCCAAAAGTATGGGTACATGCATTCATGATTAATTTCATTGTGTTATATTCAGACATAAAGGTATGGCTACATTCAAAGAATTTGTTTATGTTCCTCAAAATTCAGAAGAATTGTAAGTGATTCTGCATATTTTCTTAGAAAACAAACAAAAAGTCATAGAAGATCCGTCATAGATATATATCTCCGTTTATAAGTTTGATTTATTGCTAAATATTGCTCAGTACAATGTACATGTAGGTTCAGGCCAAAAGTATGGCTTCATGGATAGTGATTTAACATTTTAAGTTTTCCATTTATTTATGATTCAGCATTTTCTTACTAAGATGAGGAAAGGGCAAAGGAGACCCTTTATGGAAATACCTATTGTTTTGGAGTTTGGTTTATTGCTAAATGTTGTTAAATACGTGGAGATTCAGGCCAAAATTATGGGTACATGCATTCATGATTAATTTCATTGTGTTATATTCAGACATAAAGGTATGGCTACATTCAAAGAATTTGTTTATGTTCCTCAAAATTCAGAAGAATTGTAAGTGATTCTGCATATTTTCTTAGAAAACAAACAAAAAGTCATAGAAGATCCGTCATAGATATATATCTCCGTTTATAAGTTTGATTTATTGCTAAATATTGCTCAGTACAATGTACATGTAGGTTCAGGCCAAAAGTATGGCTTCATGGATAGTGATTTAACATTTTAAGTTTTCCATTTATTTATGATTCAGCATTTTCTTACTAAGATGAGGAAAGGTCAAAGGAGACCCTTTATGGAAATACCTATTGTTTTGGAGTTTGGTTTATTGCTAAATGTTGTTAAATACATGGAGATTCAGGCCAAAAGTATGGGTACATGCATTCATGATTAATTTCATTGTGTTATATTCAGACATAAAGGTATGGCTACATTCAAAGAATTTGTTTATGTTCCTCAAAATTCAGAAGAATTGTAAGTGATTCTGCATATTTTCTTAGAAAACAAACAAAAAGTCATAGAAGATCCGTCATAGATATATATCTCTGTTTATAAGTTTGATTTATTGCTAAATATTGCTCATTACAATGTACATGTAGGTTCAGGCCAAAAGTATGGCTTCATGGATAGTGATTTAACATTTTAAGTTTTCCATTTATTTATGATTCAGCATTTTCTTACTAAGATGAGGAAAGGGCAAAGGAGACCCTTTATGGAAATACCTATTGTTTTGGAGTTTGGTTTATTGCTAAATGTTGTTAAATACGTGGAGATTCAGGCCAAAATTATGGGTACATGCATTCATGATTAATTTCATTGTGTTATATTCAGACATAAAGGTATGGCTACATTCAAAGAATTTGTTTATGTTCCTCAAAATTCAGAAGAATTGTAAGTGATTCTGCATATTTTCTTAGAAAACAAACAAAAAGTCATAGAAGATCCGTCATAGATATATATCTCCGTTTATAAGTTTGATTTATTGCTAAATATTGCTCAGTACAATGTACATGTAGGTTCAGGCCAAAAGTATGGCTTCATGGATAGTGATTTAACATTTTAAGTTTTCCATTTATTTATGATTCAGCATTTTCTTACTAAGATGAGGAAAGGTCAAAGGAGACCCTTTATGGAAATACCTATTGTTTTGGAGTTTGGTTTATTGCTAAATGTTGTTAAATACATGGAGATTCAGGCCAAAAGTATGGGTACATGCATTCATGATTAATTTCATTGTGTTATATTCAGACATAAAGGTATGGCTACATTCAAAGAATTTGTTTATGTTCCTCAAAATTCAGAAGAATTGTAAGTGATTCTGCATATTTTCTTAGCAAACAAAATGTCATAGACATATCTTTGTTTATGAGTTTGGTTTATTGCTAAATATTGCTAAATATATGTAGGTTCAGGCCAGAAGTATGGCTACATGCATTCATAATTGATTTGATTAAGTTATTACAGGTACATTGATTTAAAAGTTTTATGTGTTCCATCTAATCATTTTTGTATGATTCTACATTTTCTTACAAAGTTGATGAAGGTAAGCGTAGGTTGCTGTAAATGATTGATCATGGAAAGCTTAAAATGTATACAGAATGTAGGGTAATTACTGTAAGTCAGAGTCTTTTCAAAAGCAATTTTTCTTTCTTTCACATCTCAGAAATATTTTATTTTAAAAATATTGGTGTAAAAAAAACATTTTACATTTTAAACAATACGATCCTCTTGAGGAAGGCTTTAATCAGCAGATGACAGTTTATATTTAAGATGCTATTCGATCAATAACGAGTATTATAAGTTCACTTCTAATATTTCGAAGTGACGTTAGGTAACATATCTCATTGTAAACTTGGTGTGCACACGACTTATAATGGTTCTTTGATGATACCTTTGGGTAATGATAATAGGTCACGACATGGTGTGAAATATTCATTGTCTTGTCATATTTTCTTCGTTTTTCAGTATAATAAACACAACATGTTGAGGATGTATCTTTCTTCCATGTTTTTTTTTTTCAAGTACGGACCCTAAATCATGTAAATATTAAATTAGGAGGCATACATTGTACTTTTGGTTATAACGAACTCTGCGGGACCAGCAAAGTTACTTTGTTGCAACAATTTCAGAATACCACCAAAACAACAAAATAGTAAAATATTTTGAATTTTGAACCAGAAAATTAAGTGATTTTGAATGAAAAAAAATATTGTCATTTCGCTGGATATTAGAGAGTGCACTGTACTGTAACTTTATTGATTAAATTCTATTGCTTTAATAAACATGGTTAAGGCAGTGCATTGTGTTGGTCCGGTCAAAAACTGATTCTCTTTTTAAAAAATTATTATACTCCTTTTGGGTGCAAAATCAACCTCTTAACTGTTTGTTCTTATATTTGTTTTGCTTTTTAGAGACGTTCATTATTGTTTAAATGATATTGTCAATTTCAAGGAAAAGAAGTCCCTTTTACTTTGAACTGTGGGTGATTTGACCGGACCAACGGCTATTGTCTTCTAAAAGTCCACTGACTTTCAGTAAACATAATGCCCCATTTCTCTTCTAATGTTGCCCTTACACTTCCAAAAGGCGTGATTTCTCTGCAAGAGTAGCCTGTTCTTTTTCAGTTATAGGGCTCTTTCTATTCCAACACTTTCAACTTAGCCCCTTATCACCTTTGAAAATCTCCCCATTTATCTTCCAGTAGTGGCCCTTTCCTTTCTAAAAGCGCCCATTTTCTCTTCAAAGAGTGTCCCTCTTTCAAAAATGATGCCCTTTCTCTTTCATAAATAAACTCCTCTTACAAATTTCAAAATCATCCACTTTTCTAATTTTCTTCTAAAATAAAGTCAGTTTCTCTTTAAAAGTGACCACTTCCACTTAAAAAGGCGTAACTTTTCTATCAGTAGGAACTCTTTTTCCAAATATAGTGCCCCTTTCTCTTCTGATACCACTTTTTCTTCCAGTAGATAAATAAATGAAATCTAATTGCATTGCTTTTATATTCTTTTTAACGGTCCCACATTACACATTCTAATATCAAACTATTCGTCTTTTTTTCTCTCCAGCGCTCACTCGCAAATCAAATCTTAATGGTTGTGGAAGTAGTAGTAGTAACAGTAGCAGTAGTAGTAGGCCTATAGTAGTGGTGGTAGTCGTAGTAGTAGTAGCAGAAGTAATAGTAGAAGTAGAAGTAGTAGTAGTAGTAGTAGTAGTAGTAGTGGTGGTAGTAGCAAAAGTAGTAGTAGGCCTAGTAGCAGCAGTAGTGGTGGTGGTAGTAGTGGCAGTAGTAATGGAAGAAGTAATAGATGTTTGACATGATATAGCACAATGTAAGGCAGCAACCTTTGTTCTTTAAGAGTTCGAATTTTGCTTAATGATGAATTGTTAATAGTAATGCAATATAATGTTAAATATATGTCGAAGCCTCGGGCATCAGTGTTTAAAACATGCGGAAGCCTCGGTGTCAAAATGCACATTTTGACCTTGCATAACATTGCGTGCATTTAAGTAGCTGATAAAGGAGTGATTTGGGAAGGCGTTGAGCCCCCCTTTCAAACTCGCTCTACCGCCTCTGATTATTTTGAGCGCCAGGGAATTCGTTCATTTATTTATCTATTTATTCATTTATTCATTTGATCATTTCGTTGCTGTTGCATAATTCTAAATAGTCAAGTGATCTAACGAAAGAGAATGCAAAAGGTCGACTCTCCTGGCTCCAGTGCAGGGTTAAGTATGATCACGTGATTCATCATGAAGAAAAAACGCCAAACGTGGACGGTCCCCCATGGTAATAAATATCACGTGACTAACGTCCACAGTTTAACGCTTAAAATAAAAAAATAATTGAATTAGTTACGGGGTATTCAAAGTGATATTTTTCATTTTCATCATTAATAATTTAAAAATCCCTAAAATATATCCATATTTAAAGAGGTTTTAGGGGCGTCCACGGTTAGATGGTTTAAGTTTATAGTCCTCGAATGAAGGCGATTACACGTATGCGTGCGCGTGTGTATGTGTGAGGATGAGTGAGTTTGCAGATGGTAGTAGCTTGTTTGGATTTGGGTATAGTAATTAAGGGATGGGGTTATATTTTTTAAAAATATTTCAACGGATTTAATTCATTTTTTTTTAATCGTAAATTTTTAATATGTAATGACTTATTGATTAAATTGTTATCACGATAAACAAGAATTATATTTTGAAGAATTATTTGTTTTATGTTTACTGAATGAAATTAAAATACCAAATTACGAGAAAAAAGTGAGTGTATGTGTTATTGTGTTTTTACAGACGCGCATCAATCATAAATGATCTACTTACAGGTGTTAGACCAACATTTAACATCACCTTCTGAAAGACGTGACTCATGAGTTTCGCGAGCATTTTATGTTTTCATTTTGTTTTAAATATGTGTTCCATCTCAGGTATCATATTTTGTTGTGATATCTTGACGATTAACCATTAATAACATGTTCAAGTTGGATCCTGTTTTATCAAACAAAATCCAAAAATGCGGAGGGATTTACAATAATCAGTCTCTTTTCCCTCAGGTACATAAAATCACAATCATAGCAAGAAGTTGATCATAGAATCCTTGGTGAATTCTTGTTGAAATAGTACTTTTCCTTACTCCACCAACGGTGAGAGTTTCAGGAGGATTAACATCGTAAATATAACACACATTTAGTCCCATTCATTCTGATAACGCCTTCAATTTCACATCTTTTATTTGCATTTTGCAACAACAAACAAATTAAATATAGTTTACACCGTCTCCTGTCATCACAATTCTGTGGTTTACGTATCGCCAGTGGCGTAATGATGGGGGGGGGGGGGGGGTGCACTGTGCCCCCACTTTTTAGGTACCCCCGCAAGCCCTTTTTCTTTTCTAATAACTGTCATTTTCCTCTCTTTTCATCTCTGGTGAGCACGTCTTTTCAGGTGCAAGAAGTGCCATTTCCACCTCTGATAACTGTCCTTTTCCCTTTCGATAAGTGCCTCCTTTTTTTCCTTCCTCCTTAAATGCACCCCTAAATAGGGGACTTAGAGCCCCAATTTCTTTAATTTCCCCTAAAGCTCGCTACGCTTGCTCGCATTTATAGATATTATAATTATGTTACTTTTAAGAGAGCTTTTCAGTCTTTCTTCATCAGATTGTGCTTATTGCTCATCTGGGTTCGTTTTTTGTCTTCTTTTTAAGATTTAATTTTTCGCACTGGGACCTCACAAATCTAAAAAAATTGGCTCGCTCGAAAATTAATATACATGCAGACATCACACCCAATTGCAAAGTATGTTGCTTAAATTAGGCAGTTTCATGTACCACGTAACGAAAGAAACAAATATCGATGTCATCCCTGGTAGTGGTATTACAATCATGACAGTGTAGGGGCATGTCCCATTGTAAAAAAAAAATCTTGTATGTTTTTTTAATGTTTTTCTTTGTAGGTGCCCTTCCCCTATTTTGGAAGATGCTCGATCCGCCGCCCTGCATGGTGACGCGGATTTTGTTCTGACCCCCCAAATGTTTTTGCTAATAACGCCACTGCGCATCACATGTTAACTTTCAAATCTATATAGATTGGATCATAGGAATGAGAATAAATACAGTATATCATTTCATTTCATTTTGTCTTTATTTAAGAAAGCATGATAAAAACATTGTAAAAATATAACATATATATAAATCTGATGGTTTGAAAATATACAAAACTGCATTTAAAAAAAATACATATACATATTTGAGGGGTTAACATTGTGTTCTACAATAAAAACGGTTTGCGAGGTACATCTAAAAAAGGCCTAGAGACCATCCTTTAGATGAAAAAGGGTTAGCTATAATCTTCAATTTACACATTTGTAGCAAATACAGGATTCCTCATAAAAGTAGCAATTACAAATGGATTTGCACTTGGAAACGTATACATGTATCTGTGTAGATACCAATAGATATTTGTGATCATGTTTTAAGTACTACAAAATTAAATTATATCATCTTGGATCAGGCTTATGTACAGAATCATGCATGATACTTTTGAAGCTAATGCAATTACTGATGCCTTCACTTCAAATTGCAGCAATGTTTAATACATGTATTTTGTATTCACATTTCAGAATAAGAAAAAATATATTAAAAAACGCTGACTTGACAATCCTTTCCAACAAATAACATATTACATAATTTTAAAAGTTCATGCAAAACTAAATAATATTTCAGTAGCAATATGATTAGCAACCACTTGAATTCATGTCAACAAATTATTGCACAGCTAGGCTCGAAAAGATATGATGAACATACAGTAAACTCATATTACAAATACAATGTACAAGTTTTAAACAAAATTGCACTTTAAGCAGTGGCAATTACATACTTTTAAAGTTCGATGTGCTATCCTAGAAGTGTTACTATGTATATCAAGGCAGGAATATACATAATTATACAAATATATAGACTCGTTTTTGTCTGAACATAGTTCAAACCATTTGTGATAATCAATAGTTTAGGAATCAACTGCCTAACCTGTACACCGGTACAAGTTTTCTGGGACCAAATTATATATTGATATGGGTCCTAGGACACCTACCCCCTGGACATCCACTCCCTGGATAACCACCCCCAGTCAACTACCCCCTAGGACAACTACCACCTAGGACAACTACCCCCTAGGGCAACCACCCTCTAGGACGACTAACCCCCGGGACAACTACCCCCCGGATAACTACCCCCTATGACAACTATCCTATAGGACAATTACCCCCTGGACAGCTATCCTAGGGGGTAGTTGTCCTAGGGGGTAGATGACTTGGGGTGGCTATCCGGGGGTGGATGTCCAGGGGGTACATAGGTGTCCGGATACGATTGAAATGTCATGGTAAAACATATTTTCAGCTGGTTTCTGTAAAGATTTTTGGGAAAATTGTTTGAACACTTAGCTGGAGGTGCCAGGGTCTTGGGTTCGATATACCCCTGGCACACACTTATTTCTGAAGCAATGCATTAAATCTTGTATCCGGACACCTACCCCCTGGCCATCCACCCCCCCCCCCCTGATAACCACCCCCAGTCAACTACCCCCTAGGACAACTACCCTCTAGGACGACTACCCACCGGGAAAACTATCCCCCAGACATCCACGGTACCCCCTAGGACAACTTCCCCCTAGGATAGGTGTCCCGGGGAGGGGGGGGGGGGGGTCGTTGCCAGAGGGGGTAGTTGTCTGGGGGGGGGGGAGGTAGTTGTCCGGGGGGTAGTTGTCCCGGGGAGTAGTCGTCCTAGAGGGTAGTTGCCCTAGGAGGTAGTTGTCTTAGCGTTAGTGGACTGGGGTTGGTTATCCGGGAGTGGATGTCCAGGGGGTAGGTGTCCTGGAACCATTTAATCGATATTGCCTCTTTCCACCCATGTGTTAAATGGGCACCGAGTAGGATGCAAACGTCATTGTAGTTTGCTCAGCACTTTAGCGGTTAGACATTGTAACATTATTATATGCGATATCAACCCTGAATATTATTATATTCATAATTAAGAAAGTTGGTAAATTGCATAAATACCAATAGAGAAATGTAAATTTGAAATAGATTTCATTGCACAATCATCATACATCTTTACAAAATTGTCTGTCATTGGATGGTACATTCAATATTAAATTAAAGTAAATAGAAGGAGCCTTAAACAATGGGTATGCGTGGTGACAATTGACGTCATAATTGTTCAGTTCAGATGACATGTGTGATATGAATAGTAATAACCTGAAGAAAGTTGGACTAACAAGCAAATATACTTTGTAATGCTACAAAATAGGTATATTTATTATGTACCTGAGGCTTATAGATAATAGTAATGTTGCTTGGCTCTATTTTCTGGGAATATGAATACTGGAAATATTGCCCTCAAAAGAACGATATTGCCCTCATGTTGCAACTTGGGTTAATATGATTCAGTTGCAGGTAATATATTCTGATGTCCCTCTCAAGGCCCTCCAACAATGGGGAACTTTGATTAAGCTACAGAACCATTATACTCTATAATATACCTCATACCCTCCGCGACTTTTGCACACACACAGCGTACAAGATTTCAATTGCGCGCTCAAGCCATGAAATTTACGCTGGGCCGCAGTAACTGCATTACCTTACTGCAGTACCTGCAAACATGTACAGTATACAAATGATGCATGCTCATGAGTTCATTATACGATTTATTTATCCGCACTCGAGTTGAGGCTGTGTGGAGCTATTGCACGAAGCCGTTAGGCTGAGTGCTATAGATACACACAGCATCAACGAGGGCGGATAAATAAATCGTATAATGAACGAATAAAAACATGCATCATTTGTTTTATACAACGAAACTCCTATATCCTTGTTATTTGATGTAAAAAGAATTCATTCAAGATTGTTTCGTTACAGTTTATGGCTGACAAATAAATCTCAAGTTTAATAAGGCTTAATAGTGCGCACACAAAGCTATATATATATAGCAAGCGCACTAATTACCTCTATACCCATTTACACATAGTGCTGCGCAAGAATAGGCTCATTGCTCACGCAGTATTAAGCGCTGTAACCTCTATGCGCACTACTGCGCTCTGAAAACGAGTTCAATAGTACTGGAAAATATTGCACTCCTTTTCATGAAAACGAGTGCAATAGGCTCAGTAAATGAATCACACGTGACCGCGCATGACCAATCATTTGATTAGGATCTGGGAGTGAGTTGTATAATATAGAATAGATTTCCGTATGTTCGATTTCTTTTAGTGTTGGATATTTGAAACTGTTTTGAGCTCCAAAATACTGTAAATATATTACTGTGATGAGCATATAGACTCTTGATATTAGATTAATTTTCTAGACCTACCCGTTATTCATGAATCAATGAAAAGGATGAGGTATATAAAACAAATATGGACTGTAATCGGATGGTGAAGGAAATTATCACTCCCTCGGTTGTGTTCATACCGGCCCTTCTACCACACCTCGGCTTCGCCTCAGGAGTAATAGAAGGGCCGGTAAGAACACCACCATGGGAGTGATAATTCCCACCATCATCCCAATGAGCAGTCAATATTTGTATAATATCATTGGAACAATGTAGTCCTCAATAGAGAAGCATATAATTAGCATCTCATGAAGTACCAAATAGCTCAAAGGCAAGACGAATTTGACCAGCTTTCCTAAGAACACCCTTCAGGGCTTCACACTCTGTGGCCTCGGTTTGCTTCTTTCTCCAGTCTCGGAGCATTTTTAGTGTACCCATGTATGAAACTTCCTCATTTTTCATGTTAGTGTCAACATAACGTTCGATAACTTCTGGCTCAAAGCCGAGAGCCTTCCCAAGTTTATCTATTTCATCACGCCTGCCAACTCTTCGAGCAACAGTGGTCAGCTTTTCGTCAAAGTCTTCCTGGCTACCTGTGTTCCTTTAATAAATCATATTTAATAATAAAAAAGCATGTTAGCATGTTTTTAATTACATGTGCTGACAACAGGGGGGGGGGGGGAAGGGTTAGCATCACAGCCAATACGTGTGTATTTGTTTGCAATTAATCTTTCCTGGACCCTAATGTGCTTGGCGGGGTATAGTGCAACAGACATGGAATTCTACCCAGGGAGTAGAGAGGGCCATGCGTGAATGAATCCGATAAACCTGAGTAGTATCTGTAAAGCTCTTAAAATGTTTTCCCATGTCCTCTTTATTTGAATGTTATGATTTCGATTTTTAAATGAAATCACATGCACCATTATCAACAGTGGTTTTCCATTATTATTTATTCGTGAGTGAGCCTCAGACTG